>JALIRH010000022.1:4590000-4777500 GCA_023055505.1 Callipepla californica brunnescens
CAGCCAAGAAGGTGCAGAGCAGGGAAGGATCAGACCTTTATTACTGAGGTAATTACAGCCTCACCTAGCCATCAGGCGGAGGGTGTACACCACTATTAGCCAGTGCTCCCACAAAGAGAACAAAGGCTAGCTGGGAAGTGGGAGCCACCCAGAGAGCATCCCTGTGTCCAGCTACAACACTCTCAGGCGACAGACATGCTGGGAGGTCATGACCACAAGCTCTCGCATCTCTGAGTCTCCTGGTTTTAATCCAGCTTGATGTAGCACTACTGGTGTAGGCCATGAGATGGGGAGACTGAAACAAGAAATGGAACCACAACCGACAAAATCAGCTCTGAGTTAAAATGCTAAAGGACGTAGGGGGTTGCTATCAAAGCTTGTCTCAGCAACTAGCCTAATTCTGTTTCCAAAAACCACTGTTGAGCGCTTTTGAAAATTTTATCCTAGATGCTTGGCTCAAAGACCTTAACCAATGATTTTTTTTTTCCCCTCTATCTGCTGTACGAAAGCTAAATATAAACCCGCATTATTGAACAAAACCCTAACAAACCCCCTGTTGCAGGTCTCAAAAAATCTTTACTCAGGAAATTGAATTATTGGAAACCAGCATCTAAAGTGTCCTTTGGTTTCAGATGCTTCTTTGTTTTCTGTACACAGTTTGGCATACAGAAAGATGTTATTTCCAACAGCAAATGTTTGCCTTCTGTTCTTTTTAAGTTCTCCTATTTGGCTTTTGTTCTCCTGCCCTCAGAAAACCAGGGCCTGAGCGTCTCCGGATGGGTAGCTGAAGTTCCTTTTGAAAACGTGGATTAGTTTGTATTATCCATACAGCTATGTGCATATGTGTGTCTACTGTTTGTCTGAAGAGAGTCTTAATGACTTTTCCGCTGATTGACTGTGGGACCACAAGCAAGTCATAAAGCTAGCGCGTGCCTCAGTTTACCCACTAGCTTCATTAATGCTAACCTGCCTCACGAGGTGCTGTAATGTTTAATATATTGTGTGCTCTGTAATCCTTGGATTAAATGTATTATGTAAGTGAAAAACATCTATTTGATGTATATGCAAATACCACAGTATAATAGGTAGGAGGGTCATTTGGGTGTAAGTGTAATACAGGCTCTGGCAAAGGGCAAAAGGGATTCCATTGTATTGACTTATTTTTAAAGAGCTTTTTATTTACTGAAATGCTCTGGACACCCAGAAAGAGAGACATTCCTCACTAAGCATGTCTGCTGTTTCATCTGTCTCGAAGCGCTTTGATAAATGGATTGAAACTTGTCAGCTTTTCCTGTAGTTTCTGAGACTCCCTCTGGAAACCCTGTTGAAATGTTATTATGGTAACTTCTCAGAGCACTACTTAATGAATCGTAACAGATATCCCTGCGAGTCCCACAGAAGCCTGGCAGAAGCAAGGCCCTGCACGCAGACAGGCTGGAAGCCTTGCATTCTCTACCACGCACAGCCTGCCCTCACCACAGAGGTTGCTGCTCACCCAGCCTGGATCATTAGAGGACATCTGCTGAGGAGGCTGGGATGCCTGGCATGGACACAAATGTGGCGTGGAGTTGCGGTGCAGTCTGCAGGTGGAAGGAAGTCGACCATCTTAGGGTCAGCTTGCGACTCAGTACATTACTTGTCCTGTCACATCATGCAGTGGGGCAATGAGATGCCACAGTGACATTTCCTACCTCCAGCCTACTGACAGGGCTCTTGCTCCTCCTCTGCTCTTCCTGAAGCAGGGGTGTGTGTGGCTGGTGATATAGCGAGGTGAGTTGGATATCTCGGTCACGGCGGGGTGCACTCAAAGATCTCTGTCCTGATGCAGTGGTCACTTGAGAGTTTCAGATTGTTTTGTACTGATCTCTCATTGGTTTTCACTGGTTTACTGCTTTATCAGTTTGCTTTTTTTATATTATTATTATTTTTTAAAGAATATGAAATGGAGCTGTTGTTACTCAAGTAGCCGTGAAGTGAGAAGTGGCTGAAGGCCCAGCTCCTCGTCCTTGCCAGCTGTGCCCTGTGCCCTGCTGGGTGCTGCTGGCATGTGCAGCAGGTACCACTGGTCATCTGCAGCTTGAAAACTATCAGCATGCCTTCCTCTTTCCTCAAGATGCAAAGTTGGATTCTCTAGAGTGAAATATGCAGGAAGACAGGAGGGGAATTTTGAAAGAGCTCCTGCTAAGTTTGATGTTGGATCAGCACTGAAAAGCAGCTGGGTATAGGTCACCTTTCCATGGTGAGGTGACTCCATTACCCTCAGTACACTGAGGCCATGTTTGAATTATGCAGCCTTTTATTCCACTTTTTATTATAATTTTGCATATTAAAATGTGTATAGGCAGCCAGAAGAGAGCAGCATCTACACAATACTCGACACAATGAAGAGAATTAAGAATCTGGCTCAGTTCTTTGGGACCTGGACTAGGTGGTGGGGGTGCTAAAGTCTCCTTTCCTCATACTTTGTTTTAAAAGTATTCATTATTATTCCATTTTTGTGTGTGTGTGTGTGTGTGTGTGTGTGAATCCTTGCTAAAATATAATCTATGTCCAGTACTGATTTATGATCTGTGTTGATAAGTTCAAAAAGGTAAATAAAACCAAGGTTACCTTGGTCTTTTTGCTGGACAGTTCTCTTGCTTTTAACTTTTATTCACTCTTCTCAATCTTCCCAAACAAATCAGTGTACATACCTAGGTACAGTGAAGCCAAAATACGTTGTTATTTTTTGCAAAATAATGAGTCATGATTTGGGATTTTTTGGCATTTTAGCTTGCTCTTGCATGAAATTCCTCCAATACTCTCATTCACATTAGGAATGCTCTGAAAATCAGAGGTTCTAAAGTCATCTCTTTATTCCTCCCAAAGTGAAATCATCCATGTCCTCCTGTCCCTCGTGAGATTCTGGAGAAAACTCCACACACACACATTGACGTATCTTTGGTGCATTCCACACAAGCCAGTGAAATTATACTAGAAATATGAATTTAGCCCACACCATGTGTGTGCACTGTGCTGTTTGCACAGCGTACATGCACACATGCCCCAGCCAACACTCTGATTTAAATTTAAGAGAAAGCCACTCAGAACCTTGCTGTGTAATTCACTTTATGGCTATACACTGTATACATTCCTATAAAACAAATGGATATTCTGTCAGTGTTCCCACTTGACGAAAATATTTTGCATTGGTTTAGTTGTTTTTAATATTGACGGGTTTGATATCTCAGTAGTTGCCACGATTGCTGTGTGTCAGAGACGTCAGAAGGAAGCCTGGGTTTTGGCTTTGAAGCTACCTGCTTCTAAGAGGACATTTTTAAATTTTCTTTTTAAGGTGCTTCTTCATGCCCCAGCTAAACTTTCCCCAGATTACGTTAGCTGTGATAGCTGTTCTACAGTTAGATTTTAATCAGCCTTAGTACACAGTAATGTTAAACACTGAAAGAGCTACTAATTAATCGCCTTTCTGTATGTAACAGAGAGATAAATATCCATCCCAGAGGAATTGTGATTTCATGGTTTCTAATGATGGTTAGATTACATTATCTGGATCACTTAGGCTGTGGGTGTCATAAAAAATGCTCAAAGTCATTTATATTCAGTTTAATTTTTTTTTTTAACTTTGTAAGCCTGAGAAAATAATGTGGTGTTAGCAAGTCTGTTTCATATTTTAGTTAAATATACCTTTGTTGCACTGACTGAATGGATTCAGATGACAGTGACAAACTCTGTTCTTTTCTATTTATTTAACATGCACCCTCAGCAATCAAATTAACAGCATACAAATGTTCCTTGGGCTCCTGCAGAAGAGTCTGTTGGGCTCTGCAGCGTTGTTGAGCTTTGGGGAAATATTTTTGGATGTCCATTTGAAATGAAATTGCTAATTCTTATATCATTCTTTAAAAGTCTCAGTCGTCTGCCTCGAACCAAGCATTACGTGGACTTTTGGGTTTAATCAGGCTGCATCGCAGATAAAACACAGTAATCCAACAACTCTTCCAGCAGTTTGTTCCTCCCACTTTCCCCTCTCCAGCCTTAACCGATTGGAGTCCACGCAGAACTGGTGCACATGCAGATATACGTCTGTGACACACTTAAATGTGGTAGCTGCAAAACGTTAGAAAAAATCCCGCTCCATGTGTGTAATAGCTAATAGTTGCATATTTTGAAGTTACACTCATTCATATTTAAAAGGCTGAGACTCCTTTGAACTGCTGTGTTGGAGGGGGAAGTTAATTGTTTCTGAATGAGGATGATACTCCCTTTCCATATCAATTATGCGTACTGCTCCAAATTATCAATAATGCTCATTTCCAATCTCCAATGTTTGCAGTTTTGCAGTGGAGGAGTACACTTGCAGAGTACTGCCCAGCTGCAGGGCTGCAGCCCCTACCTGTGCCTGCTGAAAACCTGGGGATGGAGGCAGCCTCCGAGGAGCAAGGTGAGGTACAGAAATGGGATAGATTTCCAAGGGAGGGTTTGTCATCAGTTAGCTAAAATTGCTTCTGAAGTTTTGCTGGCAACTGTTTTACGTGTCTGACTTGGTGACTAAGGAACTGTACTGTCTTAATAGAGAACTCCAGAACTTCAGAAGGTTTTCTTCTTGTTTGAATGCACAGCACAATGAATTTGTACCCACAGAGCATTCACCACTTACATTTCAAAACCTACAGCACACTAAACGTGAAACTTTTGTTCAAATTTCAAGGATTTTGATAGCCCAAGTGAATAGACACTGCCTATTGATTTTTCCCTTACAATGACTCTTGGATAACCTATTTTCTCATTTATTTTTAACGACAGCTCATGAGATTTTACAGCAATTCTGCCCAACCTCCTAATATCAAAATCCCTCCTTGACCCTGAAAATTGTAATTCTGCTATAGATCACAGCTGCTGAATATTACCTTTTACTAAGCTGGTTAAATAAAATATGTCCAAATCACTAGATCCCACAGGCCATGACTGCAATTCTAATTATGCAGGGTCTGTATTTCTGCTCTGCTGTACAGCAAAGCACAGCTCTCTCTGAGTCCACACCAAAGTGTGGGAATCCAGAATATTGGTTCTAGTTTTGAATTAAAAAAAAAAAAAGTTACACCGCTCTTCAATGATTTTCCTGTAAAACTTTTACAAGGGAACCAAACGCTTTTGAAGTGTTCTATACAATAAAATGCTGTGTAAGTCTGGAGGACAGGAGCATGTGGCGAGAAATTTCTTGTGGCTGGGGGATGGGTGTATTTGATGTGAACCCATTTCAAAATCAAAAAAAAAAAAGTCTCGCACGACTCTTATGCTGCATATTCTACACAATGGCTTGGGAAACCAATATAAGGAGACTAATTCTGGCCATTAAACGTATCCTCTCCCCTCCCACTGCTTATTCAAAGAGTGATCACATGCTCCCTGCTGCAAGTTATGCCATTATAGAATATAGACACGGAAGAAACCTATTAGATTAGCCGTTCCACCTACTGATGTGGGATTGTTCCCTGGAGAACTTTTTTCATCAGTGGATCACAGCACAACTTTGTGGGCACACTGTGCCAAGACCGTCTTGGTTTTGTTCTGTTTTCCCCGTCCATTCCCCCTGGTGCCAAGAGAGCTGCTGGGGGTGTGGTTGATAAGGAGCACGGTGGAGAAAATGGTATTCTTTAGTTTTGTGGTCATATTGGTGGTTCACATGCTTGAGTGTGTATTCATGTGAATGCTTAATTTCTGTACCTGTTTAATTAGTACCCAAGTTCAGAGAACTAGATGGGGATGAGGGTGGAGAGAGTGCCTTATTCGACATAATAATTGACTGTATGACCTTCTGGAGCCCAATGATCTTTTACAGAAAATCACCTTCACAGTTTGCACTGATTCTGCAATATCCTCTGATCTAGTCTCCATTTTGCCTTCTGTGTTCACTCATTTGTGAGCAGATGGAGACAGTTTTAATTGCTCGTCAGCCAGTGGAGGCAGCTTGGCATTTTCCTCCTTTTGCTGGACAGAAACTTGACCAAAACTTGATTTGTTATTCTAGGGCAGCATTCTAGGTTGTGATTAGGGTTAAGATTAGGGTTGGGGTTTTATGAGTTCCCATAAAGATCTGATCTTGGCATGCTGCACAGTTGTGCCCACTACTGGGGAGCTCTCAGGTGGGTTTTGTTCTCCAAATGTTTCACTTCACCTTCTGCCTGGCAACTTTTCCATAGCAACTTCTTGTATCCAGAGCCCCTCTGAGGACCTCAGTGCCAGCCAGTTCTGCATTTAGTGATTTCATTCATCTGGTTCAAATCAAAGCATCATGACTATGCTCCTTGCTTATGCTTATTTCTACGCTGTGGGAGATGCCAGTTACCTCCTATTCTGGCCCATGTGTGCTTGAGCCCTGCACCCCAGTGCAGCTGAGCTTTCCTTTGCAGGCTACCCATACATGCATTACCATGTCCAGGCCTCTGCACTGACCCTAGAGATGAAACCAGGATCCAGTGTTCTGCTCACCAGCTCACCCCAGCAGAGACCATCATCCCAGCCCAGGCCCAGAGAGCCATCACCAAACATGAGACCTTGCAGCCCTTGGAGCTGCGTTCCCCCTTGTCCAAGGGCTTGGTCCTCAGAGATATCCTTTGGTTTCTTTAGACTGGAAAAGTGTGGGAAAGGGAGAGGAGCAAAAACAACCAATTCCATGCTGCAGCTTCAAAGTTCTGCTTTCTTACCCCAGAATATAATAAATGGCTGCTGAGTTACTTGACATGGAGCTAAAGTCTGTAGGGTGAATTTTCAGAGCAACGCACAGGAAATTATATGCACAATTACTGTTGTTAACAGAGCCTGGGCATGTAACTCCCTGCACAGCAGGCTGGAAATCTTCCCCATGCATGTTTAATGGGGTTTGGGTTGCTACATTCCTAGGGCTGTGTCCCTTTTCTAATGCCTGGTGTCCTGGATGAAACAAAGGAAGTACTGAATGTAAAAGAGATTTTATTTTGCCATTAAAATAATATTCCCTTTATCTGCAGCCTTCCTCTAATGCCAGAGAACTTCTTGCCTCGCTCGGTGATCCCTTAACCTTTCTGTGCTGTGAGAAAAATACCACGGCTTTATTTATTTATTTCTTCTTCTAAATGTCTTCGGCACAACCTGCTCATCGATGTTCATACAAATGAGTATATACGTGTTCGTACAGGCAGCGCGCTTTGTTCTAAGGATGGCTGTTGTTGAAATGAGTGTAGGTCGCACCATGGAAAATATTTATCTAAATCTTAAAAGCATAAACGAGTAAAGAATAGATGTGCACATCTTCATAGGAAAATGAGTTGTCTGTGCCATTCCACTGAGCAGACATATATAAAATGTTGCAGTGCTCAGGAGGTTATTAGTGTGTGTTACTTAAACTTTAGCCTGTTGTAAACTAGGAAGGGTTTGCAACTCTGGGATGGTGTTTTTCTTCCGTAATGTTTATTTATGGCAGTTGTTCTCCCTTCCCCTGAAGAAGACTATCCCCTGCACCTTGATCAATTGAAATGAACTTTAATTAGCTCCAATAAAAAAATAAATTACTCTTTTAAACTGACAGCTTTGCAGCTAAAAAGAGCTTGTGTTTACAGCTGTGCCGTCTATTGATTGAAATTTTCTTCTCCCCAAGTTATGCTTGACTCCAGCATGCTGCAAAGTCTTGTAGGAAGAAAGCAAAGTGCTGTAAACTGAGCCTAGACCAAAGTGAAAACACACATCAAATATATATATATATACATCAAATGCATACACAAGTTTCTAAAAGGTTTCAGTCATTCCAAAATTGTGTAAGATTGCTCTTCAGCTCCCCAAAACACTTTCATCTATGAGCAGAAAAAAAGCGTAGCTTTCTCAAGTTTTAAAAGCATTGTTGGGGCATGTCTAACTGAAATGTCTAACTCCTTGTGTCTTGATATATGCAGCATGGTTGATTGTATTCTCGTTAGCACAGATCCTGAAACTGTAAATACATTTTTGAAGTAAATAGTCACTTGATAATTGCTTAATGAAATATCACACACCAGAAGTTTTGAATACACAAAAAAGAAAGAAGTTCAAAACTACCGTGTGGTGTCTCTACTGGAAATGGGCTTTTGCTTGTAAACTTCTGTTGTATTTGGAGAGAAATAATCCCAAAGAAAATGATACCAGTACTAATAAGGAACATACTATCTTTCATGTGGCTATTTTTTTTTCATGTTTAAGGTTTCTTTGTTATTATCTCAGTAGCAAGACTCTCCACACAGTCTTAGGCAGAAAATCAAAATATGCCTTAAAGCAATAATCTTTTAATAAGTATCAAATGTCTTTCTATGAGATAAAAGAATTCTGTAGCATGCTTCTACACAGACACATACATACACACCCACGCTCGTCCGTAACTCTTATTTTATACCTTTTCGACAATAGTTTGAGGATTTGTAAAAATTTTATTTTTAACCAAAACTAAGACCCCCCCCCCCCCCCCCACACACACACACACAGATTTGAGAGAAATGTATTGATGCTACTACAAATTCTGGTAAAACTGGTCTCCACTTTCTGGGGCATCTCCTCTGTAAAGATATCCTCTCTCCAATGAGGGACGTGGTTTAGTGGGCTTGGTGGTGATGGGTTGGCAGTTGGATTGGAAGATCCTTGTGGTCTTTTCCAACCTTAATGGTTCTATACTTCTATGGCCTTGGATGTTTCAGTCAGTCAGAATAGGGACATTGCTCCAAACTTCGTTAAGACCCCAGCTTGGAGAAATAGAGGCTTTGTCACCGATTTTGCAGGAGTACGGGATGGAGTATATTCACACAGCCAAATTTTGACTGAGAAAAGGTGAAATCCTTCAGAATCTGCTGCAAGGAGTTTGCCTCACTCTGTTAGGGGGGCTCAAGGGTCACTGGGCTTCACTATCCAGGTCTAAGTATGTTCCACATAACTTTAGGTTCTTATCCAGCAGCACTTAAGTTAGTAGGTTGATCATCCGAGGTTCCTTCTGTAGGGGGTATATAGGCAAGATCCCTAAAATTAGACTGTGGAGACACCCTCTCCTACTGCCAAGGGGGAAGGGGGATGAAGGCAGCAGGTGCAGGCATTCTGCATATGGAAGTGTGGAAATTCACTGCTTCCACCACTGAAGGGAGCAGGTTCAACCTTCTCCTTGCCTGGCCAAGCCTTAGATTTGTTTCTGGGGAGGAGAGCAGTATTTATCTGTGTCTGACATCACAACACAATGCTTATCTCAGTTCAGTGGCTTCTTTGTGGTCATGACAGGCGTAGTGCTCACCCCTGTGTTGTTGGAGTGCATGTGTATTGTGCTCAGGTTCTTTCTTCCTCATGGTGTGAATCAAGAATGTTTCCACCAAACAGAACGTTAAGTGTGAAGGAGAGGAAGCCAGAGCTGCTGCATTCTTCAGTAAGTTACATGGGGCCTTGAGGGAGCAAAGAAGGATGGTTTTTGTAAAACTCACCTTGGTGTTCAGTGACAACAAACTGCAGATCTACGTGCCACAGGTTGGGCTGCCAAGGTTTTTCTCTTTCCTAATGTATGACAAATGCTCCTAATTGCTTCTTACATTCATACTTTTCTGTGCCCCTTAGCTAAAACATCTGTCTGCATCCTTTAAGCCCTGTCCTTTCAACACTTAGCTTCAGTCGTGTCTATCCACATCTGCTGTTTCTTACCAACTCAGCCACCCCATCCTCATCTCCTTGCCCCTGTGCCTGCAGAGCCCTGCTCAGGAGTGTGCTGCTGCTCTGGAGCTCTTCATGCCTCTCAAGGCAGCTGACCTGCACGTTGTGAAGGTGAAGCAGGTTTGCTGCACCCATTGCATAAAGATGCACAACTTTCCTCACTTGGAGAAACCCAAAGCATGCATGCCACGCTGAATATGAAATAGAAATGATATCTGTTTTTGGTAGTTCCCAGTTTTAGATGGGAAAATGCAGTGAAAAGAAAAAGAAAATGAAACAAAATGTAATTTGTCTCTTGCACTGAGATGGGCCCAAATTTCATAGCCCCTGAGCCAGACGTCAGGTGGTGCTAATTTGAGTTGTGAACTTATGATTACTTTTTTTTTAAATCTACACAGTGTTGCAGGAAAGAGACTTTGAAACCCTTTTAAGTATCTTTCTCATTAATTTCTTTAATCTTCTGATCTTCCCTTCTTTTAAGTTGTTTATTTTTAAAACAAAGACAAAAGTGAGCTGGAAAGCTTTGTTACTAAAAGAAAGGTTTTAAAAACTCTATGTGATACAAAATAATTAAGAGAATGTAAATATAGATGTGAACAGTACACAGACACAGAGTTGGTGTGCCGGGAGAGCTTCATCCGTGGGCTTTGAAGGGAATGTGGGCAGCACAGCAGCACGCAGGTGTCAGACCTCTGCTTCATGCACTGACCACAGCAAAGCTTTCTGTCCTACAAGTTTATTGACTTTGTTAAATATTTTTAAACGCTGCAGAACACCAAATTAAAAGCACAGAAGGTGGAACAAAATTCCCTAATCAGCTTGGGATGCCTGAACAGACTTCATTTTCAGAAAGAACGTTACTTGGCTTTCTCTGGAAATCAGGTTCTCTCTGTGGAGCTTTGAGCTTAATCCCCCCAAAAAAACACCTGAAGTGCCCCAAATCATTCATCACATTTAAGGATATATTTTTTTTATCCAGATAACCAGGACAGGGAATGCTTGAATTTTGGATGAAAGAAAACTTAGATGAGCAAGGAAGTTATTCCCCAAGGACTATATCCTTAGCAATACTATGAGCCAGCAACCCCTGTAGCTTTCAGCGTCTCTCATGATCAGACTGGATGTCTTTTGCCTGAGGCTGAAAATCTCTTCCTCTCTATAACCAAAGAGATGTTGGCTGTGAGTTATGATTAGTAATAGAGTCCATTTGTGGTGAGGTGGGGGGAAGGGGAGATGATGGACCCAGAATCATAAGATTTTCTTTGCTCGGCTTATTTCCAAACAACCACGGAGGACTGCTCTGGTCCAGGTGGTTCACTGCTTAAGGATAAAAATGAAGAGAGCACAGGGAACAGATAAAGCAGAACAAACAAGCCATTCTACGTAAGTAGTCTGATTTCTACATAAGTAAGTAGTATAATTGAAGTATAGCAGGTTGAGGGACAAACTTAAGGAGTTGCGCTGTATACAAGACAATGTGGAAAAAAGATCAAGATTGCTAGGGTGAAATGGTGTCAGAAAAATGGATTTGAACAACTGTGTTGTCAAAACAGGCTAAGAAGGCAGCTGAGTGCCTGCACAGATCATCAGCACCCACCTCCTCTCCCCAGTAGGGTGAGGGGACCGCAGCACAGGAGTGCTGACAAGAATCAGACACAAATCCGTAGTCAGCTCTCACTGGCACGTCTGGGTAAAAACATTCCAAATTCAGAGGCCAAGAGAAGGGATGCGTTGTGTTTGGCCTGACTCTAATTGCATCTCTGCATTACTATGCAATTAATTGCTGCCATGCTCTACTCCAGAGGCTGGAGTGTGCCAGCTCCCTTCCTGAGCAGCCCCAGAGGCCAGAGGAGCTTGTGTCTCTCATGCTGGGGGTGACAGCTCAGATGGCTCTGCAGCTCTGGTGCCAGCCCTGTTGGCAGTGCTTGTGTCCCCAGGATGGAGTGCTTTCCTCTCATGGTATGTTTTTCTCAGCAGGCTTTCGAAGTTTTAAAAATCTCACAGAAAACATAAAGCAGGGAGAGGACTGGTTTTCACTGATTTCATCTGTCTTAGGAAAGAGAAGACTGGAGAAAGCAGCTAGCACAGTTTTGATAGTATTTTCTGTGGCTGCTTTCAGTGCACGTCTCGAAAGGAGGTAGTGTCTTGTGAAAAATACACGTGTCTTTCAAACTACAAATGATAGTTTTGCTTTTTCTCTACAGATCTGAACTACACATTCACACCAGAACTACAATGAATGATATGAATAATGGCATAGTAAAGTAACTCAAGTTCCTGAATGAAAGGAAAAGCAGTCCTTAACACCAAGCTGGGAAGTGCTCCTCATTTCCACTGTATCCCTCACTAAGATCTTTGCCTGATGGGGTGTGTGTCTATGTATCTACACACACTCGCTGCCTGGGGTTGTGGTGTTGGCTGTAGCTTCATTGTGGGGTCTGAGGTAGAAGAAAACTGGAAAGAACTTCCCCCATCTGCTATCAAGTAACTATTCAGTGCTTTCCAAACTCACCTGTTTATTCATGAATGGGGCACAGCTGTGAACAGCACAGGCTGCTGGGACAGCAAGTGGTGAAGAGTCCTGCTGATTAGCCAGCAAGATGGGCAGTTTTTTAGGGGGGAGGGGGAAGTTCAGTGTTGTGAGTGGGGGATGTTGGGTTTTTGTAAGAGGTTCCTTTTATTTCTGATCATGGGAGTAAAACTGGAGTGAATCTGGATTGGATGTCTGCATTTCAGCCAGAAGTCCTACAAAGGAGGGAAGAACTCAAGGGTCCTGCACCTCTCACCTGGAGTCACCTTGTGCTGCAGGCAAGTGGTTTCCATTTTGTTCATTTTGTTGTTAGTTTAAGTATAGGTATTTGCATAAAAGTAATACCACAGAGAAAAGAACTGTATGTATGGCGTTGCCTCAGCATGAGTGACTGAATGCACAAAAAAGAAAGGTTTTCTGGTTGTGTGGGGTGGCAGTGCCTGGCACGTAACTGCCTTATGTGAGCATAAAAAGCTCTCATAGGTCTGGACTCTGAAAGGAAAGAACCCTTTATTCCAGCGAGGCCTTTTTGTCAAGAAGTAGAGGGAAAGATTTTCTTTATTCTTGTGGTTATGTGATTGACCACGAAAAGTCATCATAGTGAAGCACTGTACTTAACTTCAGAGCCTGAGCTACCAAGAGGATTCAGTCCAGCTCTTTGGGAAGCTGCTGGTGGCAGTGGTTTTTTCAGCAGTTTCATGTTATCCTGTACACGTAAATCAAATCCTGCTGGCTGAGCAGCTCAGCAAGTTACCACTCACAACCTGCAAGGAGAACAGGGGACATCTCCTACACAGGAGCATGTCAAGATGGAGGCCCTACCTGTAAGGGGTACTCTGCATGTTTTCAGCATCCTCTCTGTGAGAAGTGCTTAAGTGTGAAGAATCTTGGACTTACCAGGGGCTTCTCCCTGGAATGTCCCCTTCCTGGAAGCATTCAAGACCAGGGCGGATGGAGCTTTGAGCATCCTGGCCTATAGAGATGTGTTCCTGCCTATAGCATGGTGATCTTGAAGGTCTTTTCCAACACAAACCATTCTATGATTCTGTCTTGTGTCAGGGAGTGGGTGCAGCTGTGGAAGGCATGGCGACAACCAGGAGGATGTGCATTAGGCAGGGACCTGAGAAGTGTCTTACTGTGTCTTGGCTGGACTATTTTAACTTTCTTCTTTTGGGTTTTATTTTATTTTATTTTATTTTTGCTATTTTTCCTGCTGTATTTTCTCCCAGTCACCCAGACACAAGTTCAAATATGATCAATTCATCCATCTTGTATCTAAGTCCTCCTACATATGAGTAATCGGAGCTGGCTGCTCTCCTGCCTCACCACCCCTCCTGGAGTACAACCTCTGCAAGAGATCTGAGGTGGGGTGGAGTCTGGTTGGCAGGGAAGTTATGGCCTTAGGTTTTGCTTTATGGAAAAGAAAGGAGAAGAATGAGAAGGGACTTAATGTTATTGCTCCTTTCTCACCCCACCCACTATTGGTGGGCTTTGAGCCTCCCTTCAAACCTCACATGACCCGGCTCCAGCAAACTCCAGAAGCTGAAGTCCTTGGATCCGTGTGATCCTCCTCCTTTTGTACCTTGTCCAGAAGACACACGCGTATTCCAGACAGTGACTGTGCATCCAGAAGGGCTGAGCTGGGCATCTCTCCAGAGGCAAGGCCAAGTTGCACTTCATGGACAGAAGGCAGTAGAGCCTAAATAGCATTTACCTTATGTTTCTCATTCACAGCTTGCTCTAAATCATTTGTTACAGGAGGAGGAGGAGGATGCTGGGATTGTGCACAAATCGAATGCCAAGAAGTGCTTTTGCTTTCCCTAGAGATGAGCTCTGCACAGTCTTGCAGGGCGTGATCTCTTATTTGGTAATATGAACGTGAAGAGCAGAAGCACAGGCAACCAGCGCAGCAATAGAATTAGATCAGGGTATTTGGACTTTGCTGAGATCCCACACCCAAGTAAGGCACAAATATACATTCACAGAACTGCACGTGTGTGTACTCATGTGAAATTGATTGGGGAAAAAAGGAAAGGAGCCTTTGTTTCTGTTAAGTGATCTGCTTTTTGAGTGAGCAACTGTGTTCTGCACTGAGCTGGGACCACAGAACTGGGCTTTCTGTGCGAACCTGCATGGGGTCTTTCGTTTGGACTCTATTTTACCGTGGTGGTGACATAAAAGTAGGTGTCATGCTCCCGAGCAGAGCATCTAAGTATTCCTCCTATGAGGAATTGTTCAAAAATAACCCACAAGCTAAGATCTAAACTATATTACTTTGCACAAATAGGTTTGCCAGCATTTCCTTGACTTCTTGACAGCTTTTGTGCGTGCGTGCAGTCATGAGAGGGATGTACAGAATAAGCAGGTGCCGCCTTCTCTATGGCACTTTTGAACTAATTTATTTAAAGGATGATGCTTGAACCCTGGCAACAGTTGACAAATGTAGCAAAAAAGCAAAATGAAATCATCTTCAGGAACTTGCCAGGCTGACCATTTAGGAGTCTGAGTGGGTATTGATTTGAGGCGAATACTCTAAAGTTTGCGTTACCCTTTGAAAAGTGATAATGTAGTTCTTGTCACTTTGAATTAACTTTAGATAAGAGGGACTGACAGAAACATGAAGATGTGTGAACTATATTTGACTGATATTCTGTCAAATATTGCATGGGGTTATGATCCACAACTTTTCCCATCTGCTGCTCAAGCCTGAATCCTTGAATGCACAATGGATTAATTACCATATTTTGTTCTGATTTCACTTAGTAGTATAAAAGACTCTGAATGTTAAATGTACCCTTACCTGCCTTCTTTTTCTAAGGGTAAGGTATATGAAGAGGGGAGGGGGTATTCCTGTGCAATTTTTCACACCAGCATATAACGATTTGCTAAGTGCACCTCTTTTCAAGTAATTAGATTCCCAGAAGTTAACCAGAGTAACACAGCACTCAGGATTACATTCACTTCTTCCCTTGGAGACTTTTTTCCCCTTCAGTAATAAAAGCAATGAGCGTTGATGTAGCACGTTCCATCTGCTGCACTTTACAAGCACCAGTATAATTATGTGAGGCTTTGCCATTCAGTATCATTGCAGAAGGATACGGCGCGGAGCGGTGGAGGTCAATGTTTTCTACTGATGTTATGTTTCCTAGAAGGGCTGACATTGATTCCCTGGTACCACCCGCCCATCCCAGCAGTTCAGGCCGACACTTCATGAACTAACCTGCCAACTTCTGCAGGTAGACACCTGGAAAGCTGGACATCTCAAATTAAAGGCTCTTTTGAAAATGGGAGCAGTAGTATCTTGCCAAAAATCCCCTCGTGTTTCAGTGATAAAACTCAGAAGCCTGTAGTAGTAACTCTTTTCTTCTTACCTCTTTTCTCCCAGTGCTCTTTGGATGAGCTGACTAATCTTGACTTCCAGTGGAGGGAAATAGTGTCCACTTCAGTTCATATACTAAATAGTTTTCATAGTGTACAAGTATGGTAATAGCCAGATTCTTCACTTTGCGGTGTCCTTGACTACTCTGTCCCCTGAGTGCTTTTTGTCTTGAAGACACTGCACATTGCATTGACATCCCAAGTTACATTCTGGCACCTTGCTGCATATCAGGTAGGAAACACTTCTCTGTATGTATCATTGACTCTCGTGTTCCTATGTCAGTGAGGGAGTGCGGGTAACCAGAAACAAGCAAGCTTGATGGTGCTGTGAAAGGAGGAGTGAATGTGTGCAATTAAACTTTGTGAGATGGAGTACCAAACCACCTCTTATTGCAATGAAGTATCGTCTGGAAGAGCTTCATAAACAATACACTTGGGAGTACCTGTGCACCCAGTTCTGTTTTTTATATGTTTTGGCTGGCTTTGGAGAGTTAGAAAAACATTGCCATAGTCCAGTGCTAGAATATTATATAGGTTCCCCAGAGATATCTCTAGCCATTCCTTTGTATCTTTTTTTCCTTCTTCAGTAAACTCATATTTTCACGTTATTCGTTCTTCAGATTTTTTTTTTATTTTTTTTTTTCAAATGAAAGCACCAAGCCTTGATTTGGGGATTCTCTCCTTCTTTCTGTGATTAGCTAATACGGATTGGTGTAAGTGGAAATCCTAAGCAGTGAATGACTGTTATCAAGTGGAGAAATGCTTGCTACAAAGGTGCGCGGGCTTGATCCTTCAGGTTTGCTTTTAATTCTGAGGGGCAAAAAGGCTTAAGAAAATATGTTAGCCCAAGGAGGAAAAGCATGGGATTTGAGCAACTCTTGGAACATGTTAATAAGTTCCTACTCTTTGGCTGGAAGTTATTCCTCAGTCTGAATGCATTCCTATCCTCTTGCAATAGCAAGTAGTTTAACAGCCGCTAGCATTTGCAAGCATATAGCTGGTAGCTACAGGACAGCCATAGAGATCAGTAGCTTCTAAAATGTTGTAAGCAGCACTCATGTGATGTGTTACCATCCAATGCCAGCAAGTGTTCTCTTGGGGCTTTGGAAAAGGCTCAGCATCAAACTTATTCTGCTGCCATTAAGTCAGTCCTAATGAAAACTGATGCCTTAAACTCTGTACCGGGGGGGTCAAAGGATAACTTTTGTTTTAGTGGCTCTTTTTGTCTTCTTTTAATCTCACTAGCACGTGGCCCGGTTTAATAATCTTTATTCCTGAGGTGTAAGTGGTGTCAGGTCATTAGCCAAACCTGAATAGAAATGTTTATGGGCCAGGTTTGCATCATTGGACCTCTATTTAGGGAATGTATTCTGAAAGGAAGTGGTATGATGTTTCTTTAGACCATCTTGCAAGTGACATAAAGATTAATGAGGGATAGACAAATGCCCTTGTTCCAAAGTCAGCAAAAAATAGAAGGTTCTGTTTAAACTTTTCAAAATGAATTACAGTCAGGTGCTGACTATCAAGAAAAGAAATGAAATCTGAGTTGAAGAGTCTGGAATAATTCTCTGGGTCTTTCCCCAAACCTGTCACTCTTTTCTATGGACATGAATATTAAGGAGTGTAACAGAATCTGCAAATCATAAGCTTGTAAGGCAAGCTCAAAAGCTAGAGGGGACTCAAAAAAGATAGTTTAGGAGCTGCAAAGGTAGCTGGGTATTAAGAAAACTACAAGTATTTAAACTCAAGTAATGGATGTAGAAGAGGAAAAATAATTGGGTTTTTAGGTTTTATTTTGAGAGTATATATTTACCTGTATTTACCTGCTGCAGACATGACTCTTTCAGCATGAGCTGAAGGCTAATTATAGGAATTTGCAAACGCCAATCTTGGTGTTGCTTTTTTTCTTTTAGTTGAAGGCAGTACAGCTTAATTTGAATTATTTAGGTGGAATAATTTAGTATTGTTTGAATTTTATCTTGCAAATCTATAGGTTGCATATGTGCGGGTGTTATTTACGTATCTACCACGTGGAAAAAGGTTAGAATGCTTTAAGAACTGTTTAGTGGGACAAATCAGCTGCAAGTAACAAAGAAAACTAAGTAATGATCTATTGTTTGCCTCAAAAATAGAGAATAACCACTGGAGCATTATAGAGCAGCTTCCCTGCTGTATTCTGAGCACGTTCTATAGGCCTGATTTCTTTTTTATTTCATTTTTAATTAATTTTGTGATTTTTTTTTTTTTTTGTAACTGTACAAAACTCTGATGTTACTCACGATATATACTGACAGCAGGTTCTGTGTGATTAGGTCTCTCTTTAAGCTGTGTATTTAACGTGTGTGTTCTTCTGACTGCTGAGAGATACGGTCATATGCTGTACATCTTGGAAAGTGCATTCTTTTAGATGTCCTCAGATTGTAAAATATTTTGTTAGTGTCATATTTTCAAACGAACAACTGTTTTCTTAAAGGAGAAAGCCAGCTTTGTTGAATTCCATTGTCAAAGTACAAAAGATCAGGAGAAACAAAAGATTCTTCTCAGTTTAGTAAACGGTTAGGCAGCAACCATTGATCCAGCTTCCCCAGGACCACGCATGAGAGTTCATATGTGGGGGATGAAACCATAAATGATCCTGTAAATGATTTTGGAGAGAATGCTGAGTATTTCTTGCTTTTCCTTCTTCTCTTGACTCTTAAAAGCAGTGTAACTCCTGACAAAAGAGAAACCACAGAATTCACAGAATGTCAATAGGATCTTGGGTTCTGATTCCTGCTAGTTTTACTGGGGTCAGAAACGAGTACTTATTGCCCAGAGGACTAGGCAATAGTTTCATTCCTTCTCCTGAAGAAGCAAAAAATGAGACATTTCCTCTGTGTTTTCCTATGGCCCACTCTAGGATGCACAAAGTATTTATAGAGTAATACCCACTGCTCACCCACAGCGAACTGATCTTTGCACCAAATCACTCTGTGCTGGTTGCTCACACTGAGTGCTCATTTAAACCTCATAGTCACACGAACACTCATGAAACCACTTGAGTGCAGGTGGTTTTTGCATTGGAAACATATGAAAACATGTGTTTTCTATGTTGTTCTTGTTGTGTCCAACAACCTAATTATTTTTAAGTATTACATCATTCTTATTAGTACAAGCGAAGTGCCAACACCTGCTCTTTACTGCAGTCTGTAATATTTTTCCTGTCCTCACCTATCTTCCAAATTGAAGAGGGACCGTTCTCACCCTGAAGGAATTTACTGCATGGTTTCCAGTTCTGTCACAAAACAGGAGACCCGAGCCAGTATAATTCATGGTTCTTCATCTCTTGAGCTCGACTATACTAGCTCACACTGCCACACTTAGAGTGTGGAATCATAGAATAACCAAGGTTGGAAAAGACCTACGGGTTCATCCAGTCCAGCTGTCCACCTATCACCGGTAGTTCTCACTAAACCAGGTCCCTCGACACAGCATCTAAACCTTCCTTGAATGCCTCCAGGGTTGAGTTTTCGCTGGATAAGATAACAATCTTTTCCCTTCTTAAAAAGGCTCTGAAAGGTAAGAATGACAATTTTTGTCAACATCTTGTAGACAGAGAAACCTTAGAAGTAAAACAAAGTGCTTTCCATTAGGTGTTCTCCTGGCTCTCTGCAGCCAAGTTATTATTTGGAAGACCTCTTGTACAAAGTCAGAGAACTAGGAGGAGCTTGTGACCTTATTGCTGTGACACCTGTCAGCAAGCCCCAGACCTGTCTCATGAGGTGGGGCAGAACTTTTGGGTAGCAGGCAGCTTGCACGAGTGACTACAGAGTGGAACTGAACTATAACTTGTTATAACAAGACCAGCCCGACCCCTCTGTTTCCAACCCTCCTCTTAATAGTGCCATGTCTGTCTTCTGCCTCCAGTTACTCTGCAGTATGTACTGGCCTCCCTCTGTACCACTTCTCACAGCCTTTTCCAGCAACCCTTGCATTTGCTGTGGTAACATCTGAGCACTGAGTGTATGTTCCCTTGCACACATGTCATCTCCGGCTCTCCAAAAGCTGCTTTGGCTGTCCAGCCAGTGGATGATTTCTGGTCAGCTTTCAGACTCCAATCTTTGCGAGATCTCTTAATGCTCCGGTCTCCTTTGCCATGACCGTTAGCCATTCTTTGTTGTTGTATGGTCAGTGTCAGCCTCCTGCTCTGAATCACCCTAGCCTCTCCTCCCTTTCTCTGGTGGAAATCCCGTGACCAAGGTGACTCGGTCCCTGATAAACCCATTTCCTCCTTGCTCAGCTTTGACTTTCACAACCTGATCAACTATTGCTTCTCTATGGAGGCACCCTGATACTGCCATCTACAACTCCCGCTGAAAACTCTTTTCATTTTAATCTATTTTGTCTCCTAAGGGAGTTCATTTTTTTTCTAGTTTAGAATCCAGCTGTAACTATCAGCTTAAACATCTCTCATAGGTGTCCCTAGTGACTTAATCTTACTACACCTTCAACTTTCTTGGTCTGTCAGTGGCCTTCAATGCAGATAATGAGATCCCTTAGCTTTTTGTAGGCTTGGGCTTGCTTCCTCTCTCTCATCCTTATGTGTCTAATTCCTGGAGACTTTACCTGCATTTGATTTCAGCTGCCGTCTTTGACTTCCTGATCCCTCTCTACTGCATCTTGTTTCCTCTTCTCCAGGTTAAAATTTCAGTATGTCTGTGATGCTTCTTCAAGGTTTCCAATGTTCAACACAAACTGGACTTAATCTGGATGCAAGGTATCAAGAGAGTATTATCTTTTTTGACCCTTTTCGCATGATATCTATCCCTGTGATATTCTTTTCCCAAACATATTTGCTCTTCCAAGCTCTTTTCATCTGATTGCAATGCTCCTTTGTCTAGATGAATTCCCTGTCTCCGCTCTCTCTCCCTATTTTTGTAGCAGGTGGCAGCAGCTTGCCTCTGTCTACCTCCAGCACCCTTCAGGGTTCCTCCTCCTCCACCCATTTCTTGTTCATTTCCTAGAGCACAGATCTTGTTCTGGTTTGTTCAAGTTGTCCATAGTTCTACTATCAATCCAGATACCCACAGCTCTTGAAAGAGCTCTTTATGCATGTTGCAAAATGCTGAATTTTTCTCCTTCACCACTTGCTTTACAGACCTTCTTTGATGAGACAACCACTGAAAACTGAACTGCAGTGAGGCCACTGTCCATCAAGTCTTTTTCTCTGGATTTCTAGTTTTCTGTAGCTATCTCTTGACTGTAAACTCTTTGTTGTTACGCTGTTTGTGCACAGCCTTCCACTGTGGTCCATGAATCTTAGTAAGTATATGAGGGCATGCAACTAATGAGGAACATGAATACTGCAATCAAGCCAAAGCTCTTAGACATCTCTGTGAGTCAGGGTGTTCAGAATCTGAACTTAGCTCCAGCCACAAATTCTGCCGTTGGCCTGCAACTCTGCAACAGCTTTCTGTAAACCTCATTTTGGAACATCTCTGAAATTAAGGGGTGGTGTTGGAATCCACATCCAAATTTTACAGCTGTAGGTCACTTCTCAAACACAGATATTTGGAAGGCAACGAGGACTCTGCTGTAAGCAGCTACATCGGTGATGAGATATTGCCGCTGTTTTTTGCTGTCTGTGTTTTTGAAATGCTTGCTACAAGGACAGCTGTGAGGCAGATGCCGTTCTGAGTTCAGATGTGGAATGTTACAGGGTCACTCTGCTTACCTTATCGTAAAAGAGCACGCGTTTTTGTGTTCTTCATGTACTGGAAAACAAATCCATCACAAATACCGTATTGTGTAGAGGGGTTGGGGGTGGGGGAGAAGAAGGGAAGGGTATCTTGTTCTTAGGGGCTGCTGGTGCTAGGCACCACAAAAGAAAGCCATGTTTATCAGCCATGCTTCAAGATGCATCACCACAATGAGGCACCTGCAGCAGCTTAAAATTGGCTGTGGGTGAGTAGTGGTGTACCAGGGGCTGGGTTTGTGGCCTGCCACGTGACAGGAGGGCTGGGGGAGACAAACCCCTGCAGCAGGGTACTCTGAGCTGTGCACAGCCTGGCTGTGTGGGATGGCCAGGAAAGGATTTCTGCCAGAGGCAGGGCACAGTGTGGTCCTGACCTTTGGTCTGTATTAATACGAAAAAATATATATATGCTGATTTGGTGGTAGACAGTAGTTACATTGCTGGACATTTGATGCTGCTATTTTCATTTGGACAAAGTGTAGTTTTTAATCTAGACACTGGATCTTCAGTACAGAGGGAGTAGGTGGTGCTCAGAGAAAAAGCTGGAAAGAATTCTAGGAGAATTCTGGCTCTTTGCTATTGCTTTGAATAAGTTTTCAAGAATATTTGTACCTTTTACTTTCCTGTGTCTCTGTGTCTTGGAAGATCTGGTTTCTGTGCATGAAGGATAAGAGAGAGAGGGGGCAGAAGAAGTCTTATAGCATTGGAATCCCACCAGCTTGTCTGGACAGCTGTTACTATTGATTATGTATGCTATATTCATGCATGCTCCATTTCCCATGTTAGCTGTGTGGTTTTGGAGCCTGCAGTTGCAGACTCCAGGCTGTGTTCTTTCAACATACTGGGCTGTGCAGCATTTTACAGGAAGGCAAAAGGACATCAAAAATGAAGACTCGTACCTGTTTGCTCTCTGCCCAACACATCTGCCTCCCCCTCTGTAACTTACCCCACCATGAAGGAAACTGTGTATCTGCACCTGTGCAAGCTGAACACTGAACATACTTGGCACATGAATGTGGAAACATTGCCCACCACCAGGTTTGTGCATGCAGGTGCCAAGACAAATATGGGTTATATCCTGCTGCTACTTGGTACACAGTGCTCCTCTTAGGAGTAAATGAGAGTTCTGCATGAAAAAAAAAGAAAAATCAATACAAAAATTTGACCCCTTTCAGGTGGGGTAGTTTGTGGTATAAAATTTACTACTTCTGTTATGCACAGAAGATAAAACTTTTTTCTTTTTTCCCTGACTATACCTTTTTGCTCCCATGCCCTTTGGAATGTGCTTTATTTCTCCACTGTATCTGACTAGCATCTGAGGTGGTTTTCCAAAAAAGGTCCAGCAAAACCATCCAGAGTGAGAGTGCTTGGTTGATCTTTTTGTTTGTTTGTTTTCTTTTCTTTTTTACACATTTCTTACTGCTGTTTATCCAAACCTGAGCTCAGTGCATGGTATAGTTCTGATGATACTAGAAAAATTCAGGAATAAAATAAGGTGTTATTGAATGTGTAGGGATACCATCTTTATACCTACATGTAAAAATCACTGTCTGAATTCACCTCGAAGGGGTGCAGACTGAATGAAGCTGCTAGTTTGTCTGGTGGTTTAGAGGATGTTCTAATGCTGAGCTACTAAATAAATCCCCTTTTGCCCTGCACTGCCTCCAGCAAGCCCTTAGCCTTCCCCACTCTGTCTTCCCCATACTGTTTCTCTATTTTTCCTCATAATCTCAGCCCTGATTCTCTTTTTCCCATTCTTCTGAATGTTGAAGTCATGACCTTTGTGGTTTATAGGCCACAAGAGACTGAGCTAAATGTGTTAGCACAGAGTCAAAACAAGTAATAGCTGGCCAATTAAATTAATAATCCATATTGTTACAATGTTTAACCACGGCTGTTTCCTCAGTGGTCTGTTTAAATCACAGCCAAGTCCTGACCTATTAAAATGAATAACTGGAATTATGAGAAACTCCATTTAATAAACACAGCAAGGAGCGCAACACAATCGGTATGAAATATTTATTACCACTTTAAGCAGCAGCTAGTTGAGATTTAAGATTGGATTAATGACAGGGTTTTAATTTCTGGCGAAGGGTAGAAGGCTTAAACCTGGAACATTTCCTCGATTTCCTGGTATGGCTTTACAACGGGCAAGATTTGAGATGGGAGCATGCGATTCGATTCATGCTTTCCCCTTGCATATCTCTCTCCAGACATGTTCGATGCAGGAGGAGATCAAAGCAAGCAGGCTCCAGACAAGTGGCTCAAGTGGCTTGAAAAAACTCAGGGGAATAAGGGCTGGAGCACTAGACATGAGCCTTTGGATTTTAAAATGAGCACTCCTGCCAACTGCCATCCTATGGAGAGCAATGTTAATGGAAGGCTGGTACATTCCCAGTGACAATGGCTCGTGTGTGCGCATTTTTTTGCTGGATGTCTCAGGGCTAGTTGAGGAGGGGAGAAAAATCTCTTCTCATGAAATTTGTCAGGCAAAATCTCAAGCTGGGAGCAAATCAGTATTTTTTCAAATGACCCAAGCACTGTTTCTCTGAAGCGCAGAGCTACCATGATTCTATTGTTATTTGTGTTGCACGTTCACCTTTAGCATTTCTCTACTCAACACAAAAGCAACTCTTCTTTTTTTGCTAGGAATTAAAATGGTGCCAGGGTTTGAAAAATAGTTTACAGTGCCAAAGTTCAGATTGTGTTTTATTTTGGTTTGGGTTTTGTTTTGTTTTCACTTTGTGATGTAGTAGCACGAAGCAGGTTAATGATGTGCAAATCCCAGCAAAGTGAAGCTGTTTTGGAGGTGCCATGTCAAGGGGGCCACGCAGTAATTGCTCCAGGCTACATGGACACCTGGTGCATTGTTTCTTTAAGGATGTATCCTTCCCATCATTTCCACCACCATGATGGTTCCACACCATAAATTGGTGTAATCCATCAGAAAAGCCCTGGTGCATTAAACTACTTCCCTAATCTGAGTAAATACAGGCTGCTGTCAGTGCCTCTAAGGATCTCGTTTCTAGCATGTGCTGTGATGACACCAAGAATTACATAGATTTTCCTCCCTCCTCCCTCTTTTTGATTCTTAATGAAAAGCCTCACACTGAGAGTGGGAGAGAGAGAAGGCTTTATCATAGCTACAAACAGTAGGGCTATGGAAGAAGAAGGTGCTCCTCCAAGTCTCTTCTGACAACATGTTTAAGACAGAGCATCATGGAATCATTTGAGGTGGAAGGGACCCTTAGAAGTCATCTGGTCAAGGTCCCTTGCAATAAACAGGGACTCCTACAGCTTGCTCAGAGCCTAATCCAGCCTTGAGTGTCTCCAAGGATAGGGCATCCACTATCACTCTGGGCAGCCTGTTCCAGTGCTTTGCCACCCTTTTTGAATAATATAATAATAATAATAGAAGTTATTTATATCTACTCTAAATCTCCCCTTTTCTAGTTTGAAGCTATTTCTCCTTGTTCTGTCACAACAAACCCTGCTAAAGAGTCTGTCCCCTTCTTTCTTACATCCTCCCCCCTCCCCATCCTTTTAAATACTGAAAGTCTGCTTTCAGCACTCCCTGGAGCCTTCTGTTCTCCAGGCAGAACAACTGCAGCTCTCTCTGCCTGTACAGAGTTTCAATATCCATTCAACCCCTTGGATAAGATTGGCCAGCGAAACCTCTCAGCTCTTATGCTGTCAGCCTCAGTCTGCTAGGAAGTGGATTACATGAGTGGCTCTTTCTGCTGTTTATATTTCTGTGTTTGCCCATCATATTCTCAGCATGTGCTTGTCCTGTATGTGAGACAGCTCAGCTCAGGGATATCTCATGGTTGTTCTTTCCTGCTTCAAGGCAGTGAAGGTTTCTGTGAAGGGCTACTGAGCTTCAGGGACTGAGTGACGTCTGAGCAGCCAGCTGACTCAGCCCTGCAGTGCTCAGCAGCCAAGAGGAAGAGCAAGGGGATGATGCCCTAGTTGACATCAGAGAGCCCATGGCAAAGGCAGGAGAGAAGCCCTAATTCCTGAGTGCTTTCTCTTCATTGTAGATTTCTGCTGGGGAAATATATTCACACATATGCATTAACCTGGATATTTCCAGTGCTTGAAATTAAGAATGAACTTTGTTGTTGTCTTCTAGTGTTGTAAATGTGTTCATTTCTCCATGTTCTTAGTGAAAGTAGCTTTGTTCCCCTCTGCTTTTTCATCTCCAAAACTGTAGGAAAATAAAGAACATTTCTATGGGATGAAGGGAATGAAATCCTTCTCCCTGCATGTCCATACAGGAAATGCAGTATGCACAGTGTGTAACAATGGTGTTTCTTCAGAAATACATACCAAGTTATTTACATCCTAAACAGTATGTAAGAACATAAGTACGTGAATGGATGTGACGTGGCTGGGTCAGGTCTTGTGTCTTGGATTCATGCCTGGCGTGCCTGAAAACAGCCCTGGTACCAGAAATGAACTGTGGCTGTGGGTGCATGGGGTAAGTTCTTGGCCTGAGGTTGGCATGGACGAGTCCTACAGCCTTTATAGCCTGCATTTGGCTTGCAGGAATCCCAGGAAAATCTTCTAAACATTGCACCTTTCCAGATCAAAATAGTGGCTATTTGTATTATCTTGACCTATTTTTATCAATTTGTTCTGTGTTTTCCTTCCTGTTGGTTCATGTTGAGTTTCATGTTGGTTGTTGTTTTTCCTATGATTTCCTTTAAGGCTTCCTCTAGAAAGAAGAATGACATAACCATCCAAGAAGTTAAAAAATTTCTTTGACATCACATTGTCTTAGCACCTTCCCAAGTTTATCTCCTCCTGTTACAAGCCTCAGAAAGCCCTTGATGTTTCTTGCACATCCAGCATATAAATTTTAATCTAGGTTTATGCTCCAGCTTACAGCATGGTTCAACCTTCTCCAGGAAACCCAATTTCTGCCAGGGCATACTTCTTGGTTTTCCTTACCTGAAAGCCAGTTTTGTCCCAAATGAGACATGAAAAACTGAACAGCAGTAATGTTACTGCTTTATTCAGCGGCCTCACTCCTATGGGTATGAGTGCTGGGCAGCCCCACTAGCACTGTAGGTCTTTTAGTTTCTTTTCCACAGAACAAGGTCAAATACCCCACAGTGGTATTTGAGAAGGCCCTGTGACTCTTTATTGTGGTATGACAAATGGCCTGAGCAGATGAAAGGACTTTCCCAAGGCTGGAAAGGGCAGCCTGGGACCACTCTGTTCTCTCTTCCACAGTCCTGTGAACCCTGATAACTCCCAGCATGCTTGAAAATCACAGAGCTCTAGGGAATGGGCAGCTTATATATAGGGCATATTTCCTGGAAGCCAGAAATTGATGGGTTTTATTTAAACTTTGGTATAATTATCATGTAGAATAAGCATCTATCAGACTACTTCACAGGAAAACAGATATGTGAATCTACCTGAGGAAACATCCTATCTAAGCTAGGACAGTTTTCTTCAGTTTCCTTTGCTGCCAGCCCTGAATGTGTCTCGCCTTATCCTGGTGCTCTGGAAAGCCTACTTGGTGCAGTGGCATGAACACCACCAGTGCAGAAGCTCTGGTGTCCTGAGCCCAGTATTTGAGAAATCCACTCTCAGTAGAGTTATGGGGCATGATACTTAAAATATCAGTAGTGGGTGGAATTAAAACTCCCAACAGTGACCACCCCAGGGGAGCTGTGATGGTGTCATCAGCAGGCAAGAGGCTCTGTAGTATAGAACTAGGGAGCCTGAGAACTTGGGGCTGGCCCTCTTTTCACAGTGTGCATTTGCCTGAGGGAAGAGCTGCTCTGATGTTTGTTGAAGGCCACAATCAGGCTTCTACATGAAGGTGAAGCAGGTCTCGTGCTTGAATGTTGACTCACTTATCTTAAGTGATGGTAAAATGCCTGGGTTGGACAGTGGTGGTGATCTCTGAGCCAGTATACAGCATACCCCTGGAGGACTGGTTGGGTGGCAACTCTCGTCTATTCCCTTCCTCCCAATCATTCTCTGGTTATTTTCCCTCCTTTTTAGTGTGAAATCTGTAGGAAAGCAAAGTTTGCCTGATTGACTGGAGTTGGATGTGAAGTGCTCTGGATTCTTTGCTAGCAGCTCGTTCTTCTAGTTTGCTTGTTACAAGTGAGCTCATGAGCTCAATGGAAACATAAAAGGCTGGTCAGGGGAGAAAAAGACCAAAAAAAAAAAAAAAAAACTGCAAGAAGTAATGAAAAATATTAAGTGATCCAACCTGATTTAAAGACAAATGTTGTTATTTGATTCCACAGTTCTCTTTTGGAGTATAATAACATAGATGTTGTTATTTTTAAAAGGAAGTAACGTGACATCCTATTTAATTTTCTCTGAAACAAAACAATCTAGCTTACCAAATATAGCCTGACAAAGAAAAATAGAAATCTCCTGATCAAAGATCCAAGAGTACAGTGCTCCACCTTAAATCCCTCCCACCTATTAGGCCCCCCTTTAGACAAGACAGAGAAACAAATTTCTCACACATCAATGATGCCTCCATAATCAATTTCAAATAGCCCCTTGCATAGGGATGCAAATCTTAGCTTTCTCTTAATAAAGCATTTTAGAAGATGGATGTACTGATCTGATATTATTAAACGAAAAGTGGTCTCTTTTTAATCTAGAGATGCAGGGGCGTTAGTAACAGAGTGAATCAAAGGCCTGGTCTCTTTCTCTTCCTAATTATCAATAGTGTTTTATAATCTTATTAATATTGATACACAGTATACTGAAGATCTGTTAACGTATAATGTATGTGGAGGATAATTAACGAGATCCGAGTCAGATCAATCGCCTATTTGACAGCAAACGGTGTGTGGCTTATAAATTATACATATGCTAGGTATGGCTAGAAATGTTTAAAGTTTCAGTCCAATCCTTCCAGTACAGCACTGGGAAAACTGATGAACTTAAAGGCACAGTCCCTTGCCTGTTAGGTTTATACTGTACACTCAGAGGAATAACTCTTATTTAAAAATCAAAGAGTTCCATTAACTGCCAAGATCTCAAAGCAGCACAGAAAACACACCTTCTCCTTGTGAAGTGCAGCTAAACAAAAGGCAAAATCTTGTAAGAAAAAGGATGATTAATAAAAGTGAGGTAATTTTCCTTTTGATTTCTGAGAGGAGATAGCATGCAGGATGTTCCAAATGACAGAAACGATCCCACATCTTCGCACTGGCCTTTAACAAGGTTAGACTTGCTAGTGCAGTAAATACAATTAATAATCCCAATTAATATTGCATGTTTTGGTAGGTTTGAGAGCATGAAAGCTTTCCACAGATTACTCTTTGCTCCCCAAAGCAGACGCGGTGTGATGAGACGAAGGGATGGAAATGTGGAAATAAAACTTTCCTTTTTTGTTGTTGCAGAGCTCTTGATAAGCATGGGGCTGAGATGAAAGGAGATGTCAGGTTTAACAAAAATAACATATTATTATTATTAAAAATTTACCTCAAGGGTACGACCCAATGCAATAATGACTGCTTGAGGCTGCAAAACTCCACCAGCATTGTGAAAATGGATCAGACTTGCTCCACTTTTCCACAGTAGACCTTGAAGCAAGTTCAGCCATAGTGCAAGGAGATGTGGTTCCCAAGGTGGAGAGGCTGCACCAGTCCCTTGTGTTTCACATAGGAATGTCTGGATCAGATTAACTAGCTAGAAATGTAGCTTCCTTTGGAAGTTTTCCTTTGGAGTTTTGCTTGAGAAAATAGGCAGTGCCATGCCAGATCATGCCTGAAATAGGACAAACTTTGTCCAGCACTCTCTCTGACAGGAATTGGCACCCCGTGCTAAGGAGAAAAACACAAGATAGGTCTACGTGTAGCTGTTGTGTGGATTCATCCTCCCAATGGCACAGCCCAAATCATGCCCATTGCTGGATGTCACAGGGAAGACAGAGCTGTGTGGTGCAGCCATCTTTGTTTCTCTTTACAATAGATATCTTTGGGCAAGCAACTTTTTTTTATCCTGCACATGATTGTAAATGGCTTATCCACAAAGGCAGACTTGGTTTTGTTTGTTTTCCTCTATTTTTTTTTTCCCTTTTTCCCCACGAATACATATCTAACCTGTATGCCTGTATAAAGCCCTTCTTTTTAAGGCCAACCAGGTGGTCTTCCTCAGTGGCACTCATGACAATACAAGAAGTCCCAGACTTCTTCCTAAACACAAACTTTTTTGAATCTGAAGATTCAAATCCACTCAACATAGCCTAGGAAATCCAATGATTCTTAACAGCATTAACTGAAAACTAGTTTGCATGTGCTAACAGTTTGTTTGTAATTAAGCTTATAACACGTGACTATTTGCGATGTTGTCCTTATTGCAACAGAAGCCCTAATTGACAGAATGCAGCCCCAGCTTGGCTACTAGCAGCAGTACTGCAGAAGAATTGCATGACAGAGCTTTTCAGGATTAGCAAAGCTTGTCTTGAGTCATCCTTTGTACAGCACTTGTAGGGCCATCTGAGTTAAAGCAGACAGCCTGTCTGTGGTGTGGCCGGAACATTTGCCTTGGTAAGGCAAATGGGAAAAAATTGTTCTTCACTTTGCCAGGTGAGGTGTTAAATACAGAATCCATCACAGGGACGGACAGGGAAGGCCTTCTACATTACAAAGGCCATTACTTAATGGTCATGCAGTCCCTTGAGTCAAAGGTTAAAGTAAATTATTTAAATTACAGTATCATGCCCTTTCCCCTGAACAATTCATAGAGCTGTGCTGGAATGAATGAACAAATGCTCATGGCCTCCAGATCAGGCAGCCAAGGCACATGGCAGCTTAAGTCAGAGGGCTTGACTTGACCGTACCTTCAGGAGAATGGACCCCAAGCAAGCAGAAAGCACTAACAATTTTGATATAAGTGAATTCCTCACAGTCTCTCCAGATGAGTCAGTAACTAAATCAAGTAAAATTGCTCTGGTCTCCTGACTTGCCAGTCCTGCACTCGAACCATTAGACTCATGCTTCCTTTTGTCCATTAGTGGCTTCGTTTCTGTCTCACAGTATTAATTCAGGTTATGCTGCTCACAATGCTCCGTATAAATGAGTTTAAGACCACATAGGTTCACATCAATCAGAGCGCTCAGAAAATTGTATTCTCTCTCACTCACATCTTCCCATTAAGGATCCACTGGATGATTTTTAATTGTGTCCTGTTCCATGGTTAGGTTACTATTGCAGTAATGGCCTGGACAAAGCCAGAGCTTTCCTGCTAAGGGCTCACTTCCCCATACTTCCCTGACACGCTCTGTAAGTTGTCTTCATTCCCATTTTATGCTTCCATTTTTCATTCCATTTTCTTGACAGTGTTTAGCCTTGGTAAACTACTGAAATAATACATCTTATCTGGAGATGTTTTGACCGACAGTTAAGTTCTCTAATTAGCCTTTTTGCCGAATCTTTCTTAATAAAATGTCAGATGAGATCTCTCCTCTTGAGCCCCCTTTTCTCTGAACAGGGACATCCATCCGCAAGTGCTGTGACCATGCTGCATTATTCTCCACGTTTTCCAAGTAAAATAAAATAATAAACTTATTTTTTGAATCCAAACCCTTGAAGAATAGACCAAAGTATCTCATTTGGGTATTCACTATCTAATCCCAGTCCAGGGACCAGTCTTTAAACACTGTTCCGTGTAACACAGAGTGCAGTGAGTTAGTAGTAAAGATAGCAGGAAAGTAGATATACAAATCAGCTACAGGAAGGAACAAATTAACAGTGGGAAGGAAGCAGCAAGTTCAGATAATGGGGAGCTGTGCAGGTCTGCAGTGCCTGGAATGAAGACATCCCCCTCTGCAAGCAGGCTTCAGCATGCCCATGGCATGGTTAGGCTGGTCTGACACCGAAGGGGTGTGAGATATTTATGGCCCAGCGAACATCACCCTGAGGCCATACAAACAGAGCAATAGAGTCACATTTTGGAGACGCAGTTTCACAGTGCTTGCTGTTTTCATGCAAAATTGTGGGTGCAGTGTATCTGACTGACCCGTCTCCATCAGTCTTGGAAACCAGCCCCATGACTGAAGCTTGACAGATCAAAACTGGAGGTCAGGGGAGGCCAGGTCTCTCCCAGGTGAGATCTGGAGCCAGCAGTCAGCCTTCTAAGTTTGGGAGACGCTTGGAGCAGATTTTAGGGACAGAGAGGCCAGCTGAGCAATGTTTTTTATTCCTTGTCCAGCTCCTCCTATTCTCCCTTACGCTCTTCTTTTGTCTGGTCTGAATTGCAGTTTGATGCTCATTAACAAGTCAGCAAGTGTTAATGAGCAAGGAGAAGCATAGGGAGTCAGCAGGAGAGCTGCACCACCACCCCAACACCTCTGAGGTGGCAGCTGGAGGTCAAGCCCCAGCGTGCCCAACAGCTTCCTACAAGCAGAGCCTTTAATAGATGAGCACTCATTTCTCCACTTACCCCCTTCATTTGTGAGGGCAGAGAAGGATGTTTGGAGATGGTTGGAGTGCCTGCAGCCACCCCAAACCCCTCATCCTGCAGGGCGAGCCTGTCACCCCAGAGCACAGCTACCTCACTGCATGGCAACAGCTGTCTGTGGCCTGTGGAGGCTTCATCAGTGGATGCCAAAGAGTCAGCATGACAGAGTCCACGTCCTACCTCCAGGCCCCCCAATTTATATTCTGGTGCCTTTCTCAGTGGTTTGTGATAACATGCCAGATTGCAAACCCGAGCGGCCAAGGCCCTGGCAGAGTTCCCTTTCTGCCAACTGTTGTGAGTGGAGGTGGGATGGTGAAGCTGTTGTGAGCGCAACCATGCCAGCTGAACCCTGAGCCTGCTGTGCCCACCTCCCTGTCATCAGTCTGGTAGCTTGACCCTGGGCCCTTAAAAATCCTCAGGGAATCCTTTTTAAACCTTTTAGGATTTATGTGTTTTCCCCTCCCTAAAGAAACAGTGTTTTACAATGAGATAAGATTAACAGGGTGTCTTAAGCAGAGCTGAGCACCTTGGCTATCCAAGGGTAAAGCATACAGATAGTAAATGGTTTGTTGATTACATCATTTCCTAGAGTCCTCTGAGTGTTTTTGCATCTCCTTGGGCTCAGGTGTGGTGATAACAATTTTATCAAGAGTCAGAACATGTGTTTATGAAGCTCTGCCTAGCCTAGAGCACTGATGTTCAAACAGAGTAAGAAATGCTTTTTGGAGTAGAGGTGCATGCCCAGGTTGTGCTCTGGATACTGACCCATCATCTCATGGCATTTCATGCCCTGCTGCATCAGCTCTGGTGGCAGTTACAAGCAGTGGCCTCCTTTGTACAGACACTTTATAGCCAGCTGGCCTGTTCTAACAAACGCTGGGAGAGCGCATGAAAGATCCATGCTTCACGTAGCTAGTGCCTTTAACTAAAAGCTGTACTTACCGAGTAAAGCTGGAATTTTACAAAAAGCTCATTCCCCACGTAGGCACCAAAGGAAGAGGAAAAAGCCCTCAGCACCCTGGGTGCTCACTGTCCTTCTGAGAAAATGACTGTTACGGTGTCACTGTCAGAGTTAGCAGAAGTACTTGAGAAAAACAGGCCTGAGTTTCATTGCCTGAAGGTACACTTACCTTGAGTTTCTTTCTTAGGATAAGACTTCAAGAGAAAGTGGCTCTAACATCCTGGCTTGCTGCCTTCTCCTTTCTTCCCTCTCTTCTCACTCTTCAGTCAGACAGTTCTGTTCACTAAGCCATTAGGAAATGATTCTCATTTTTTCACCAGCTTTGCTACATTGTGGTGAACTGTTTCAGTGCCGCACTGAGCCTGGCAGAGAGGACATAGTGCATGGGAAGGAGATGTGGTGTGAGGAAAACCCTGTCAGCCATCCATCGAAAAGCCATGCATTCCCACCTCATCATCTGTAGTTCAGTGGTCTCATCAAAATGTCACAAGCCAGCACTGCTGATGAGACAGATGGGTGTAGTGGCTTTGGCAGCAGCTGGGCCACTTGGAAAAGTTGGTATAGAATTTGAGTTTGGAAATCTTTTGAAAAGCTGGCACTGTTAGAGAAAGTGGGAAGGTGTCAAGTCAAGTTGGCCTAATTCCACTTTAAAATCATATTGTAGCCGCTTAAGTACAGTACAGACAGTATTTTGTTTCTCTTCTTCAAGTAGCTGTGGATCTACTTGAGTGTAGATCAATTGTTTTGCATCTTTAAATTTACACAGAGTAATTTTGACCTCTGCTTTCCAGATCCCTTGTGATTGTGAAGGACGCAAACACCCCACAGTGACTTCATTCTAGCTAAACAGAACCAATTCCAGTCGTACTAACAAGACCAGCAATCTAGAATTTGAGTCCTCTTTTTCCATCAGTTTACCACTGTTTTAATCCTCCTCTCCATCTTTTCAAATCCTTGAGGGAAGCAGATGAGCTTTAAGCATGCCCTGAAGGTCGCTGCAGATGTATGTTTGTACATACACATTCACTGGAACCTTTGCACTTTGCTAATCCATGTAGGTCATGATGAGCATACAAACCCCAGCCACCTCTTCCCTCAACAAAGATTTACTAGTCTGTGCAGAGTGAAGACACTATTGTTGAGGCTGCACTGACCTCTTGAAATGTATTATAGAGTATTCACTCATCTCCTGTGAAGTATAATCGTAAATAAACTGAGGCACATCAATGAATGAAGTACATTTCGTTTCATAAAACATGAATTCGTTTGCTTCAGAAATCACAAGGCACTGTAACTGGATTACTCATTGAAAAAATACATTACAGTTTTGGAAGATAAACTGCTAAGGAAAAAAACCTGTGTACTACACACATAGATGCTACATTGCTGAAAATATTACACATATGAAAATGTTACCTGTGTAGTAATTGCAAAGCCACCGTTAATCATTTTATCGTGCAACAGCCTTCATGTGTTTGCTGTCCTCTGAGGGTTCAGTCTTATTCCTATAAAATTCATCAGCACTGGAGCTTTGTGCTTTTGAAAAGAAAGTGAAATTCTGGCTGTGATGGGAATTAGCAAGAAAAGTAGTTGAATTTAAGTGGGCTAGAATGCAGGTGAATCCTGGAAAGCCCTAAAGTGCCACAGCTAAAACAGAAACAAATTCAAACCTACCAGAGGATTAAGAAGCATAATCCTCTAAATTTCAAGGAGAAAGATGTACACACATACTGTGATATCTGTATAATGGCACTGTGAGTCCTACAGTAAAACACTGCCTGAGATTTTTTTTCTTTCTGCTACAACTTGACCAACTTGCTTGGACTCGTCAACGGAAGTCCTGAAAGCTCTTATGCTTGTGTCTTTTTCATTTCTGTGGCTAATCCTTCTGAAATCTGAGGATCTAGTTGTTGTGGTGCATACATGAGAAGAAGGTATAGGCATTTATGGGACCACCAACAGAAGCTTTGTACTGCTGGAACGGAAAGTTGTGAGGGTGGTCAGACACTGGGGGAGGTTGTTAGGAGAGATTGGGGTATCTTCATTCTTGGAAATACCTGCCCTTCTGGTCAACCTGCTGTAGCTTATCCTGCTCTGAGCTGGATTAGACAACCTCCAGAGGTGCCAGCTGCACTGTGACTATGTGATCAGCCCATACCTTGGAACCAGAAGGAAATCAGCATTTCATATGCTAAAATTGCTCCATTGTTACATGCTGCAAAATAATGTGCTGAGGATGCTGCAGCATATGTTTTAATGTTTCTCTCCTTTGAAAGTCAGTGTTTGATATACAGCTGTTAGAAGGTGGTATTTTCTTAAAAAGTCAACGCAGGCTCTCAAGTGCGTTTCTTGGGCTTTTTAGATCTCTCTTTTCTTAATGCGCTCAAATGCTAAGCACCATTCCAAATTCATGTCAATATATCTATTGACATCTTTCTTGCTGTTTTGCTCTTCTTCTATTCTCTGTGGTATCAGTCATGCCAACCGCTCCTGAGATCTTTGGTTATGATCTAGCAAAGCCCTTAAGCACATGCTTAACTTTAAGAATGCAAACAGTCTTTGTGAATTCAGCAGGACATTTCCTTTAACTGCTTTGCTGGGCGCAAGCCAAAGTGCTCAATGCTCTATATACAGATCGAAATATAATAATTCACACGCAGTTAGTTAGAAAAATCACTGCGGAGTGTAAAATAAATTGGAACAGATTTTTCCCTGCCCTTTCACAGAATTTGGCAATGAAACACTACAAAATTCTACCAGCTCTGAATACAGCTTATAAATTAATAGAATTCCATTCATCAATGTATGCCATGGAAAATATCTGTTTTACACACTGTTACTTTTTGTTTTCTCTCGCTCATGCACACACACACACCCCTACATACATCCAAGATTTAGAATCACTTGAGTCTGCACTGCAGTGTCTTATGGACTGTATTCCTTATCAAACTTCATGACTTACAGCTTCTCCTAAAGTTCAAAAAATCTATACAAACTGCTAAGTAAAGTAATGCAAAGATCACAAAAAACATTACAGGGAGAGTTATATAGAAGTTCAATAGCAGTCTGCAGGTAAGTGCAAACAATGAAGAGATGCAAACACAGGACCAGCCTAGCTGGGTCAGACCAAAGGTCTGTGTTCTTGCTCTACCAGGTGCCCAGATAAGGGAACATGAACAGGGTAAATACATCATGGCATTGATATATCCCAAGTTTACTCCTTCCTATTACTTCCAGCTATCTGTGGCTCACATCTTCGCAAGCGAGTAGCAGCACAGTAATGCTTAATAGCACTTAATTGTCTTTTTTTTTTAATAAATAATTTCATTATTACATCTCATTATTATATTTCATTATTACACCTCTTTTTTTCATCTGTATAAAGTTCTGGCATTTGCAATATCCTGGGGGAAGAAGCTTCACAGCTTGGCCCAGTCTGTGAAAGAGTACTGTCAAGCACTTGCTGTTTGCTTGGAACAGTCTACTTGATTGCTTTCTGTCTGTTACATGAACCAGAAGCAGCAAAAGTAACAGCCATTCTTTACTCACCTTCCTTGTGCCATTCATGATTTCATATTCCCTAACATCCCTCCTCTGCCAACTCCTCTTGACTGAAATATCTTCTTCCATTTAATCATTTCCCTGTGACATTCTTTGAACAAAGGAAGAGCCAATGTGCTGTAAGAGGCAAGCTACCTGCTTCAACAAAGTGCTTCTAGGGGAGTTTGAACTCCCAGGCTAATGAGAGGTGGAGGGAGATTTTGTCAAATTGTTATTGCTTAAACTTTAGCACTGTGGTAGTGCACAGCTCCTTGTGCATCTATCTAAATGAGTCTGTATGCTGCTAGTTGTGAATTATATAATAATGTCAGATATGAATGGCAAAAGCAAACCATCTTTACTTTTTACTGCTGAAGTGAGAGAGACAATAAGTGAACAAAAAATTCCCAAAGTTGTTTGTGTGAAGGCTTCTGTTAGTTTTAGGAGCTGGAGATATTGTCCTTCTTTTTGAGTCATTTGAGGTATAGCAGTAGAAGGCTGAATGGGGGCAATGAGGCCAGGTATTTTTTTCCCCATCAAGTTTACTTCAGATTTTCTTTGTGAGTTTTTGTGTGATTTGTGTGTGTATGTGTGTTAGTTTATTGTATATTACCTTAAGGTTTAGGTAGAGGAACTGGCCAACAAACAACAGGATCACTAAAAATTGGATGACTTGTTCTGACAACCAACTGGAAACAGCAAAATAAGCAAAAATAAGCAAACAAAAATCTCCAGATTTTTTATGTCACGGTAAAATTCTTCTTAGCAGAGTATTGTACATGTTCAAGTCTGCTAGATTGCTTCCAGTTCTGATAGCTGACATTCACATGTGCTTGCAGATGTGTCTTCTCTTTGTGACAAGGATGGTTATTGTTAACCTGTTCTGTGTTTTTCGTTAGCTATGCTTATAGCTTAATTTGTTCCAACAGCATTGGTTCTTCAAGTCTGCAAATCCTAAATCTTGTATCTCTGCTCTAATGATTTCAGACTGTGAGATATGTCTCATTACAAGAGCTGAGGCTAATGCAAGGCATTTATTTGCAATGTGTTATTTTATGAACTTCAGTTCAGTATTAAAACAGAATGAAATCTTGGCTTCTCAAGAGCCAGCAGCAAAACTCTCACCGATATTAAGGAGTTTGGGGATCTACTGACTTCTTCTGCACTGCCAAGCATTGCAAATCTGTTTGTGCTGATGTCTACAATCATACCTGAGGCAAAAACACAAGAATTCAACCTGAGATAGAAACGCAAGGGCTCAATGTGAAAACTTGGTGCTGCTCTGTGAGAATCAGTAACTCTTGCATTGTGTCTCCTAATGGACGTTCTTTCTCCTTTTTTTTTCTGGCTGCTTTTGAGTGTTTCTGGTATGTCCCGGCAGAGTGAGCACTGGCTGTGCATCCAAATGTACCTGGTACAGTGCATCCGCAAGCTACACTGGGATATTAATGAATGTTGGCAGTGGGAAACTGGCAAAGGAATAGTCCTTTAAGAAAAGCCTTTTCTTTAAAAAAGTTCTTTTATGCCCCATGGCTGAGGGACAGACTTTAGTACACGTCCAATGAGTTGAAGTCTGACTTTTCATCGCTGTGGCTGGGAATTTGTGTCCTGGCCCTCCGAAGTATTAGTCTAAACCTTGCACAGCAGTCTGAAAGTGAAAGCTCACTGGAGTATGGGCTCAGAAGTATACCTGGTATCTGCTCTCCCTTTTTCCACAGCCAGGAATCCTGCTCAATACACTTGACTGATCATGAGTCTCTGGGATGTGTCTCTGCTGTCCCACATGAATAACAAAATCCTATCAGGCTTTTTTTCATAGAGTTTACTTTAATGTCCTTTATTAAAACACTAACAGTGTTGATCCCCTCTTCTAGCTGTGTCTGGACTTCCTCTGTACAGTGTATAAATACAAAAACATTCTTAGTGTGTAAAGGTGGTGTATGACAAATGTGTATCGGGCAACAGGGAGGATCAGCTCAAAGGTAACAGTGGAAAGTGTGACTGCAGTTCCTACAAGATTCGGTCCAGGCCATATTTGGTGTGATTAACTATCATTAGCCCTTGAAGCTTAGGCAGTTATGTATTTGAAGTATGAGGGTGGCTTCAATCCATTTCCTAGTGGGCAAGTGTCCACATGACAGAAACACCATGAGAACTGGCAGGGAAGAGGCACACTGGCAGCTTACCGGGAGAGACTGGTAGAAAGGAATCCAAGACAGGGATGCTCTCATGTTTCTAGGAAAACATTTCCAGGACAGACTTGTGACAAACAGGAGAGGAAACTAATTGTTTTGCTGTTTGGACTCTTGTTAAGATGCTAACATGGCGCCATTCCCATTCCCTGAAGACAAGTTTAATTTCTGACATGGTACTTGATAGCAGCATTGTTTGCACATGTGCGTACAGCTGAGAGCTGAGGTGTACTGTACTATCAGTGCTTATTGAATGGTCTTCTGAACTGTTCTGCTGTCATTTTACTGCTGAACAGGGGGAAAAAATGGCCACATTTTAATCACAAAGTCCTATTTTCTTAGAGGTGTTTCTTTTTAGAAAAATACAGTCTATGAAATTCTTTAGTCACGAGAAATAGAGCCAACGATTGATTTGTATTCTGCAATGTACCCTCTGGCTACAACCAAGTTATAAGTACCAAATAGTTGAGTCGGGGCTTGTGAAAGGGCAGTTATGTGAGTGGCACTAGAAGAAAAATGTTAATAAAGGGCAGTCCATTGAACTGAGGTTAAATACTTTCATACTTCTCAGCCAACCCAGAAATGTCCCTGAATTCTCATTAAAAAGTGTTCTTCATAATCTGCTGTTTTACCTCATTAAGGAAGGGGGATCTTGAGGATCAAGACATATCACTTCATTGAGGAGAAATAAAGGTAACAAAGGTGTAGCTTAAAAAGATCATTTCTGTTTTTCATTTTCCTTGCTCATTCATCTTGCCTTTTTGTTCATTTATCTGGGCTTTATTTTATATATATATTTTTTTCCAGTGAGTGAAGTTAGAGTAGTTTGGAGGTTTGTTCCTCAACCGTCTGCAGGCGGTTCTCCTGAGGCAGAGCTGAGCCAGAATCCCACAGTGCCCAGTCTTGCAGCTAGGGCACATCCTCCCTCTCCTACTCAGCACCTTCTGCAATACCCCATGTGAACAGAGACAGTGCCTAGTCTCAGTAAGTATTTGAGACTTTCAGGTTTTCCAAACTCACCTGGAAATCTCAAAGAAAAAAAAAATCCCAATATATTGGGAAAGAACTTAGCAAAAAACTCTGGGTGTTTGAGTTGTGATTTGAAGTTCATTAGATGTCACCAGATCTGGTCAACCTAGAGGTGGCTTGCAGGAGTTTATACTAAGTCCACAGTACAAAGCTTGATTTTAATCACTGCATGTTTCATTTTGGATCTGTGCTTCGGTGTTGATTGTTTTTTGTTTGTTTGTTTTGCTTTTTAATGCTAAATTTTAACTGTGCTACTCAAAACTACCTGAGTTTTGGAATGCTGCAAGGATGCTAAGACCTAACCTCTAATTTAGGCATATAGAAAATCTCAGGGAAGTTTGCTTTGCATTATCATTTACCAAGGGAAGTGACTAATAAAAATGTGAATAATTGGATGAGTCTAGTATAAGGATGTCTGTGTATTCAGCAGAAACCTTGCAATGGAGAGTGGAATGCACTTGAGTGGAGATTGCCACTCATTTGAGAGCAGTATATAACTTCATCGTAAGTTTCCCTTAAGTTTAAAATTATGATAAAAGAGCATTTTTGTGAGTGCATGAGACCAATGTCCATTTAATTACAGTTGGTACATTTGGAAGTCAGGACACATTTAATTTTGCACTTTTCTGTATAAGAAAGTTTACCCTTTTGGGGAGAAAAAATGCTAGATTTCAAACTAGTCTGTCTGTATTGACTGAGCAGTGTTTTTTCTGCTACAGAGATGTTTAATCCTTAGAAAACTCAGATCTGAAAACCTCTTCGTTGGCTGAAGTGTTCAAAGATTTAACAAATTCAGCAAGTGGGAAAATTAATCTTTGAATAGAAGAAACAATCTGACAAAATAAGCCATAAAAGTAGGTGCCAGGTGTCGTAAGGAAGTTCTTCATGCAGCAGTTGCTTAATGTATACTCAAAATGCATCCACTTTTGTTCGAAGATCCAACAAAACATATGAAATTGGGTTACACCAATTCTCTTGATCTATGAATCTTCCACTGTGTCAAAGATAATACACCAAACAAACTTACATGTAAATGGTGTGATAAAATGATCTACTGTATACATTATCATCCATTAATATTGTTGTGGCTAATGCATTTCATCTGTCATGTGCTTTGTTTTATATTATCCCCACCTTACTGAAGAATACCACAAAAACTGCAAGGTTGAATGCCATGCAGGCTACCCACTGGAAAGCTTAAGTCCAGGGACATGATTCCTGTCATGGTTTTACTTGCATCTACCTGTGAAGAAGGAATCAATATTGTCCGGTTGTCAAGAAAGGTGGGCTCTGCTTTGGGCATCACTATTGTTCCTATGAGCAAGTCACAGAATCATAGAATATCCTGAGTGGATAGGGACCCAAACATGTTGAGTACAAACACTTCTTGAACTCTGGCAGCTTGGGGCCATGACCACGACCCCAGGGAGCCTGTTCCAGGGCTCAAACACCATCTCCATAAATAATCTCTGAAAACCTATCCTGACCCTCTCCTGATGCAGCTCCATGGCATTCTCTCTGTCCCTGTTGCTATCCTGAAGAGAAAAGATCAGTGCTGCCCCTCCGCACCCCTTGTGAGGAAGCTGTAGGCTTCCAAGAAGCCTTCCCTTGGTCTCCTCATCTCTGGGCTCAACAAAGCAAGGAACGTCAGCTGCTTCTCAGGCATCTTACCCTCTAGGCTCCCCACGATGTTTTTTGCTGCTGTTCTGTTCATTACCTGTCCTGTGTCTTATTTGTAAATAAGCTGCGCTGCATGTGGTTTTACAGTACTTAGTATAGGTGGCCCCTGCACCTGGCAGAAGTCTCTAGGCTTCACAGTATAGCATTGTAAGTCAAAAATAGCGATTCATAATAGGATGAGAGACTCTGAGATCACTCTGACCTTGAATTCTCTGCTGTCTTTTAACAGGAAGAGGTTGAAATTGGTCTGAAACAGCCCCCTCATTTTACGTAGCACCACCAATGACCCAGACTGCATTTGAACCACAGCCCTAGAGGCAAAAGGCTTTGCATCTCATTGCCAATTCACAGCAAGAACATAACTTGAGCCCACACACCAATGCTAAGCAAGGGCTGTGTTTCTGATCCTTATTCACGTATCTATACCTATTAAAACTGTGAGTGTGAAGATTTGCAGGACTTGTCCCTTTATTGTAAAGAGTGGCCCTTTTAAAATGTGTTCTTAAATCAAATGAAAAACTAAATTATCTGACAAAAAGTGACATAAAGACAAATGCAAGAAGAATGTGTGTCTTTCTTTTTCAGACCTATTGTGCTGAATGGCACTGTTTGACTTAAAATGAAATATTATGGTTTCAGAAGGCTGAGAAGAAAGTTTGGACATAATGATCTTAAAGACTCATTATCACAGGTGCAGCACTTTAGTCTCCATTTTTATTACTAGAAAAGCCACCTCTACACAGGCTGCCTGGATGGCATCCCTCCCACTGGAACGCTTGCCCTTCTCACTGGCTGCATAATGTGCAAAGGGCAGGATTAACTGACTCACTAACCAGCCTTCCTGGCCCACATGGCTCCAGGATGCTGGAAAATCTATTTGGATAAGATCTTTGAAATTCTGACTTTCAGTGACCCTGTGACAGGACAAGATAGAAGGCTGATTCTTTTTAAAATGCCAGATAGTGACTTCCAGCAGCTAACAAATTTCCCCCATCCCCAAAAGAATTTGTAAGAATGCATTGTATAGTTCTTTTTTTTTTTTTTTTTTTTTTTCATATCAGTTACAGGTGTCAGTCCTGAAAACTTTAAATAATCCTCATGAAAGACCACCTTTCCTGACGCCCACATCCTCACACACCAGGCATTCAGTAGGAAGACCAGTTGGAGAGGCAGAAGACAAGAGATTTCTTTAAAAGGAATAGTTCTGTGATTTTTTCAGCCAACTCTGGTACCAGCCAGGAGTAAGTGATGGAAGTTACTTGTTCAGTGCTTTTGTGGGCTCATGGTCTGTGAGTTATAACTGCAATTGGTCATGATGTCATTTTTAGCCATATTCTGTAATCATGCAGAATAAGTATTTCAATTACTGTCTTACACTGTGTACTGTTTTTTTCTATGTTTTTTTCTATCTGAAGTTGACCAGTCTGAAATGTAAAATGCCAGGATTTATTCTCCCAAAATCTCCATTCCCCTTACTCAATTGTACTTCTTTCCCTTCACAAAATATCCTGTTCTTTAAAACTCTTTTTTCCCTGCAGAATCTTCTATCATTTCAAAAATACTTTATATATAGTCTCCAGGATCTCAGTCACCTCTTTTTAAAATTCATCTATAAAGATAACTTTTTATTTAGTTATTCCTATAAAAACAAGGCTTCCTCATGGTCCATGGGGCATGGATAGATGTTCATTTTGGGAGGTGTCATGTCACATCAGACCAATTTCATGGCTGCTCCTTTTGTGATGTTCCTACAGGCAAGGCAGCCTGCCTTTCTGTTGAAAGAAACAGAGCAAAAGGTTTAAGTTCAGAGTATATCAGTAGTTTATATATATGTTTTTTTCACATAAATGGTGTATTTTTTTTGGAAGTAATACAGTTATAACAAGGAGATGGTGGTGTGTTTAGGTGAAATAAGAAATAATGGCTCATAATGTCAGGAACAGAAAGCAAGTAGTCCAAAGATCAATATGAAGTTGTCTACATTGTGCAAAGCACGTGGTGCCTAATCCTCCACTATTCATGATCTTTTCTTTATCTATTGTTTAAATTATTTTATATTAAAATATACTGAAGAAAGTAGCGTAGCCTTCCATTGCCTTGTGCCTATCACCTACACTGAAAACAAAAGGTATTTGGTTTTAAGAAGAGGTAAAGATGTGATGTTCACTGAAAACATGAGGTTGGTTTTTAAAGGAATACCTTAAATAATGGAATTCATGTTGTCTCATCAAGAAAAAAAAATCTGATACTAGAACAAATAGGTCCAGGAAAAGTCTTATGTACCTTCATTCAGCCTGGATGCAAACACCTGTCTTTCAGCTTCAGTACCTGACTGATGTTAGGCTCCGAAAACCTAACATAGAACTACCCCAAAGTCAGGGAGAGAGGAACCTATTGGGCATTTTGCTTGTCTTGAATCTTTAATGAACTCTTGGGTGCTGGATTGCTGTGAGTCTGAATGGGCAGTGCAGCTGATTTTCTGTTTTTAGTGAATACATATTTTCATTTGAAGCCACTGCAAAAATTATTCCATGCTTAAAACAGGCATTCCTGGATCATATTAACAAACACTATAAATAAAGAAGCCAGGCCTTCAAGTGTGACTTTGTTCTAGAGGAACATTAATGCATCACACACACTCACACACAGTCACTCTCCCCACCCTCTTTAATTTTTACTTTCTTTTATTTGCATGCTCTTTAAGAGGAATAACACTGCGTAACACAATTGGCCATCAAACCTAAAGAAAAAAAAAAGTAACCTAACGCTTCACTCAGATGTTGGAAATGCAGCAGACAGAAATTGTTAAATCCTTAACATTTCAATCCAGAATTGTATAATTCACATCCAGATTTGCTACCAAGTCACGGGGGGGTGACTTAATGCATTCCCCAAAGTCCATTATGTTATCCATATCCAGGAAGATATCTGTGCCAGAGCTTTCTTGAATCAAAGCGATGTCCACCATTCTTCAACTGTGAGCCTGCTGAGATTTTTTTTTCCAGTTCCTGGCAAATAGATATCTGGCTCTAGTTCATGCCAGATTGATGCACTTTGCGACTGATCCCTTAATAATATTCAAGTCTCCTAGCCCCAGAACACAAAAGCTCAGCAACTGCATGGATATCTACCTCCAATATTTTTTGCTGATACAAAAAAAAAAAAATAATCCTATTTTCTCCCACCCCAAAAATGCACTAATTCTCTCATGCTGGCCCCCACAATAATATATATATATATATTTTTGCTTTTGTATAGGGCTAGCAAAAGCAATTTATTTTTTTGTCTTATCAATTGTAAGGAGAGACTGTGAATTAAAAGAGAGTGGGGGGAGGGACAGCATGTGAGAGTTTTACACTTGGGGGCTACATTACATCTATGCAATATTTTCTGACACGTGTATTCATATTAAGATGCCCTACATGACTTCAGTGTTTCCTATAACATGCACTGCTATTACTCTTAGGTCAAATCTGTGTATGAAACCATTTTCTAACTGTGATTAAAAATTCCAAGGATATAATCGATAAAAAGGTTAACAACCATCTATTGCAAATAAAACATTTTTCAGAAATGAAGAGCTAAAATGAACAGCTCAGTTTGGCTTGATTTCTTATGTTTTTATTGCTACAGCCCTGTGAGACTAAACTGATAGAACTATTTTATGACATTGTGCTGTTGTATAATGCTCTTTAGTTACAATATCATGATATATTAATACATACCTACACTTCAGTCTTCAGCTGCTCCTTTCATCTGAACAGATGAGATCTAAGCCATTTTTTCCAGTCTTTTTTGATTTGCGGACCCCTACAAATTTCCTATGAAAAGTATGGCCCCCTCTAGAATTTCCATATGCAGAGGTTGCTACATAGCATCTGTGAAACATTTTTTTTTCTTAAATTTTTACTGGTATGGGTAGCCAACAAACTGCAGGAGTCTCTGGGTCACAGACTGAGAATATTTTCCAACTCCTTCCAAGTTAATTAAACGGCAAGCCCATTCCTCATTGGACCAGCAATACCTTCACTTTACAAAGGAGTGAGTTTAGGGACAGAGAGGTTCATTGTCTTCCCAAGAACAGCCCCATAGGCAGACACTTCGCCTGGGACACCGTATTTCCAGATACACTTGTTAGCCTTCTCTCTTCCTGAGAAGCAGTGTATCTGTTAGCATGAACTGTGGGCAGAGATCTCAGTGATTTGATAGCATTCTTGCAAATGAAACTGCCTAGTGTGTGCCTACAGTGTGGATTCATGGGGAATCTTTTGTGATATTTTTAGTAGTAGCGAGACTTTTTAAACTGTAATCAGGCTTTTTTCCCTGTTCTTTGGATGGTATAAAAATCACTGCATTAAAGATGTTGAGGTTTATTTACTTTTCTTTTTCTTTCTTTCTTTTTTTTTTTTTTCTTCATTTTGTGTGGTGCTTGTTTGCGATATATGTAAAAGACTCAAAAATTTTAGTCAAAGCTATTTCTTCCCTGCTTGTTTGCATTGCTAGTGTAGGTCTTATCTTTCACAGCAGACTACATTGCCATTGGAAAGCTGGAAAAAAAAAAGAAAAAGAAAACAAAAACAACAGGACAGCCCATTAAGAGAAGATCAGAAGTTGAACAAATTGGGAAGCTACTTTTCATGAAACTGTTAAAATCATCTGGTTTTGCTTATTTGCTCTTAAACTACATCCTTGTGAAATGTGTGGTTGTGATTAAATCACTGTTAAAGTTTCAACCCTTGTGCCTTTCCACTACAATGTGTGAGAGTTCCCCGTGCGCATTCTGAGATAAGTGCGGGCTATTTTTCTTAGAATAGTTAGTGCATTCAGAGCAACTTGTTCCAGTGTAGATAAGGTAAGTGGTGTGTTGTGATGTACTAGCTAGTCTTGCTGAAGTGTGTGTTACAACATGCTGAGTATCGCTTCCTTGTCTGCAGTGACAATGTGGACTAAATTGGGAGGATCTAGTCAAACTTTCTTGAAAAAAAAGTCTTTCCTAACCCTTAAGTCAAACCACTACAGACTCCAAAAGTGTCCAGCACAGATGCTCAAACCATGCTTAGCAGACCTATATATGGGTGAATGGTTGGGCTAATGGTGTTTGTTTCCACTTCTGAGTAACACTTCTGAAATGAGATAAAACTAAGAGGAAAGCAAAACCTAAAGGAAGCCAACAAAGCATGAATCTTTTTTTTCTAACAGGATTCCTCTATGTATTCAGTGGCTGTAATGGCAACAGGCATAAGATGTGATCTGAACTGGAACAGGAAAAGGATTTGACAATGGGGTAAGGTGTTCATGGTATAATCCCTGCGTGGTGATGGTGTCAGTTGTAATGAACGAGCATAGCGAACAGTGGGAGTCAAGTGGTCTGTTCTGCATGCACCTTCTCTGATGGGGCTTTCTGCTGCCTGACACCCATGCTGCCCTGTCCTTCCGGGCTTACCCTCAATGGAGTGGTAATTTGGACATTTCTTGTAGTCATTAAGTTGGAGGACATAAATATTATTGACTTCTCAATCTCCTATCATATTTAACTGAAGCTGATCTATGGTTACAAATGTTAGAGCATGATGAGGTGAGACAGATTTCTCCAAGAAGCTGAGATAAAAGATGGGAGACTGTCAGACAACAAAACTAGGGGAAGTTGAACTTCACATATCTCTCTTGACAAAAAGCAAGCACAATGAATCTTTTAGAAAGAAAAACAAACAAAACAACAGTATACTGTGTTGTTCAGCATTTTACAGATACTTTTAAGAGTTCTGATGGAAGTTATACTAGAATATTGTACATTTTCTTGAATTAATGCCCATGGCAGTTCCAGGGATTGGATCCCCGATGTTAAATATTGGCATTTTTCTTAACACCACAATCCACAGATGTGTGTCTCAGAGCCTCTGTGCATTCTTTGTTAAAAATAATAATAATAATAGGAAATATCTATCCTTCATGGTCTCTGTGGTCAAGATTGCAACTAGGGAATGCAAGCAGGCACATTCTGTAAACTGGCTTAATACACCAGACAACAAATTTAGGGCAAACAAATAAAGACACTGTTTCTGTTCTCAGATGACATTTATTTCCTTCTACAAAGTAACTTCATCAAAAGTGGGGTTCGTCTCTTAGAGACCTAAGATTGTGTTGTGTAGTCTGTGCCAGTCCTTTAGGCACTCTCTGAAGTCAGTGTAGTTGAGTCATCTCACAGTGGACATGGTTTAGCTAGCTGGGATGAGTCACTGTCCGGAGACATTTGAGCCTCTTTATTTGCTGGACAGGAACCTCAGACCACCAGCTGGAAGCCAGGTGAGACAAAATATTCTCGAACATGTTACCGTTAAAGGTGATCTTCAAGTTAGTCTGTTGTCACTGCCTCATCCTGCAATTCAGAAACTGTAAGTAGAGTCCTCTGCCTGGTGCCGGGGAGGTGAACCTGAAAGCATGTGGATCTGCTCGGATACAGGCCAAAGGGCTGCAGGAAAAAGAAAGGAGGCTACTGATATTGAAAAGATGATATTAGATGATCATCTTTTATAATAATATTTGATTGGTGATAGAGGAAGATGCATTTGAAGTAGAAGCGTGGTGCCTCTATTAGTTTGTTTCCCAGATTGGATAATGAATTACCACTGGTACAAAACTTGCCTACAGTGAAAGGGGATTTCTGACTTAAGTCTTTGAAAGCAGGCCAGATGTCTTTCTAAATGAAATGCTGTAGCTCAGCTAGAAATGACAAGCTAGAGGCAGGAACCACTTGTTGAAATTCAATGACCTCTGTAACAGAGAACCACAGAGCTGGAGATCCTTACAGTGCCATAAAAATCTTACTTTTATTTAGTTGTATTAAAGTCATGCTTAGATCCAGATAACATCTGCTTGCAGGAAAACAAACCAAGCAAACAAACAAACAAAAAACAAACAAAAAGAACACACATTTGTGTAAGTTTTTGTGTTAAAACAAACATTGCTATTTTCTGTTAAACATCATGCATACAATTAGTTAAAACCAGGTAGTCCCTTCCAAAAGAGCTTATTATCTCTGTTTTCAAATGTAAACATCTAGCTCTGTGTTCAGTAAGAACCTCATGGAGTTGTTAATAGATTTGTGCACACAGGACCTAATTGGAGCAATGAGATTTCAGAGGATGTCATATAGCTGAGGCTACAAGGTCAGGTTTCTATGGAAGTTCCCTGCATTCTGAGCTGGCTATAGATGGTCATTGACAACAGCACTTATTTGTCCAGACAGGAGCATCTTAAGGTCTGATTCTGTAGGCTCTTGGCTGTTCTCCCAAAGGGAGCTGAGAGAATTCATCACTTTTCTAGTCTGAAAGCAGGAGGAAGGAAGGAATTTCATATTCTTTTAGGCCTGTACATTGCTGCCTTACAAACTTTCCTGTAATTGTCCAGTACTGCAGCAGTCAGTGTTTCAGTTATAAATCATGTAGCTCCTCTGGTGCCACAGAAAAGTATGCAAAATAGGCTGCATAGTCTATTTTAGCTATGCTCTCAGCTTCTGCCTGGACACAGACTGCTTTTGGCCAAACAAGCAGAATGAGCTGGAGGGCACATGCATGTTGCTAACAATGTGCACAGCCCTCCTGGGCCCCCCTGGACATGGGCTTCTTGAGTCCAGGCCACCAAAATTGAGAGAGCAGTGTTATTATATGATCTCTGCTCTCTTTTGCAGCCCTCTTTAGCAAAATGAGTGACCGTTCTGCCTCAGTTCCCTGCCCTGAAGAAAGAGGCTAAACAAAGGAGGCTGGCAAAGTGGGGAGAGAAGATGGTGCCTCAGGCAGGGAGTGGAGTTGCCAGCGCTACCACAATGCCTTGAATGCCACATTGTCTTCACAAAGATATAGGAGATGACCTGTGAGTATTGTAGACTGAAGAGTTAAAGATGGTGCTCTCTGCCACCATCAGTTGTTGTAAAATAGGTGAACAGTGTGTGTGTGTGTGTGACAGACCTGTGTCTAGGGTAAAAAAAGCTTCTCCTTTACTCTATTCTAATTAGGAAAAGATGCTCCAGTTAAGTTTTACATCTACCAAATACCTTGAAATCCAAACAGGGTGCATTTCCTATAAGACATTTGCTAACAACAATCTTATATTTGCCCTTTGGTTTGGAATTCCAAGCTCAGTTCTGGGCAGGGTCAAACAGAGCTCTGTAGGATTAGGGTCTTGGAAAGGAGCTGAACTCCTGCAGGCTGACATGGTGGAGGAGAGCAGCTCCCTGGCTTCGCTCTTGCAGATGCATACTTTTTCAAGGAAAAAGCAAGTTTAAAAAAAAAAAAAAAAGCTGTGCAGAGATAGAACAGAAATGCCCTGAGATCTATTGCCTCTTCTTCCAGTCTAGTAGATGAAGAATGTTTGGAATTACATTCTCGTCCCTACACGTGTCTCTCTGTAGAACCAGTGGGTCCGTCTCTTCCACTTCATTTTTCTAAGGATCCTGTGTTAAGGACAGGGAGCTCAGACATCAGCTCTGCTGTAGTTAATTGCAATATTCAGGCTGCAATAAGTTTCCCAGAAAGTACCCTGTTCCCTGTGCCTGCCAAGTGTGCCTCTCCGGAGGCACTATCTAGAGACACCAGCAGCAGACATAGCCTCTGATGCAAGAAATCCTGGGAGCACTCCTGACACACAGGGAGAGCACTTGATGTTCCTGCAATCCTGATTGTTTTGGATAGCTCATTGTCACCTAATTGTACTGTAGGAAGGTCTGTCCATTCCCTCTTGTCTGCTTATTTATGCCCTCAGGCTACGTAAAGACTGCATGTGCCTGAAACAACAGCCAACCACAAAGTCTCCAGTGCCACTCTTTTGGTATGCACTAGCTCAGATTCCTTGTCGCAAGAAAAACCTCTGTCTGTTGATAAATGGCAGCGTATTTTACAGAGAGAGAAAAAAGAGGCTGCTTTGCCCCTTCAGCAGGACCTTGTCCGTCTCACTGCTGGGATGACTTGAAGCCTTTGCCAAACGACAAGGAGAAAAAAGTGAGGACAGAGGCTTCAGGAGATGGCGGAAGCAAAGGAAAGGCCAAAACAGCCTTTAAAAAAGAATTATGAATGAGAAAATGATTCCTTAGAAAACAGTAAAATACACTAAAATTATCTACAAGAAATGGCTTGGTCCAGCTATTAAGGGACATTTAAGGAGAATTTAAGAAGGATTTTCCTGAGACCCCTTTTACTTTTTTGTTTGTTTTGTTTTGTTGTACTCTAATAGATGAATTAATAATTAATATGTTTGTTAGCTTTCTGTAGCAGGAGCTTGTTTGCACACACAGTGGTGTACTGCTGGCTCTGTGCAAAATGTTGGTATCAACTGCTTCCCCGGGGAAAAGAAACCACACATTCTTGTGCTTCTGCACAAGATGGCAATCTGCCTCCTCCATGCCTTCTGCTGCTCCCAGGAGGAGTGAACCTCTTGTGGAAGTGTGGCTGCAGGCCTGGTTGAGGCCTGAGCTGGGTGCTTAACTCTGGGCTTGCAGGAAACACAGAGCTCTTCCATTTCCTGTCCTAAATTAGAACTTCCCATCATAGGGAAAATGGCATTATCTTGGTCAGCCTTCTTTCACTCTCACTGACTGCATTATGCTAGTGGATGTAGGCTGCATGGAACTGTTGAGGACAGAAAAATGTGTGGCAAGAAATAGTGGTTGCACTGAAGAATGTGAGTACTAACTGGGGGAGAGAAACTGAGGCACAGGGTAGTGAATTGATTTACCTGTGGTCTGGGGATCTCTCAGCTGGGACCTGGCTGCTATTGCAGTCTTGCAATGGACAGACTTGGGCTCTTTAGGAGAGATAGGAATGGAAGAAAAGCAGGGAGGTTGCCCTTTCTGTGAAGAAGCAGATAGGACAAACAGTGACAACACTGATGGCAGTGACTACAAAATGGTTGTGATTCTGTCTGGAACACAGATCTTCAGGATATCAGACTTTGGCATCCAGATTAGAACATTAAAATCTGAAGAGGTGGACAATGTGACAAATAAAAGGCTGTTTGGATGATGAAGCTTGATGGGTAGAGGTTCATGAGTGGAATTCCTAAATGTCAGTGGCTGTTATAGCACTATAGGATCCTATCTTGGGACCTGTCCTCTTTGGCATTTGTATCAGTAACCTGAAGGAGGTTTCATTACATTTGCAAATGACACCAAATCAGATGGATCAGCTTATATGCTCTAAAGCAAGGTTGACACCTGGAACAACCTGGGCAGGCTAAAGGAATGGGCCAGTGTGAACCTTATGAAACAAGAACAAATTCAAAGTTGTAATTCCTAATTGTCTCATCTCTGGCCTAGGAGGTTTTTGAAACCTGACTGTCCAAACCCCCAGATGAGCAGGTCTGAATTCAGTGCTAATATTTCACAGAGCAAGAGGCTGGACTAAGACTAAGGCTGTCTTCACGTCTCTTCCAACATGAGTGATTCTCTGATTGTAGGATATGATCAGACAATCCTCCGTTGTTAAACTTGATGGTTTTAAGAAGTTACTACCCCTGTGCTGACTATTACCATCCATCAGCCAGAACCCTTACAGCTGGAATGCAGCTGGCGCATGTTCATGTTCTTAGACCATTGCAAAACTAATCCCTTTTACCTCATATTGCAACAGACTACAAATGCATACACAGCTAATTACTGTGTGTCAGCTGAAAGGGCAGTCACTTCTGGCTGAGGGCATACTCGTGGCTTAAATCTTACTGGGTTCATTGCTTACCGCCATCTGCTCTCAGACGTGGCTCACCTATAGGACCACCCTCATAGAAGCTACATTATTGCAAGCACAAATTATTATCATCTTATTGTCTGTATTGCCATACCATCCTCGAACTTTGTTTGAAGCCCTATATTCCAGCATAACCACCCAGAAAAAAAAGAGGGTTCTTTCTCCAAAGCACTGACAGCCCAGGTAGTTGCCAAAGGCAACAGGTAGAGAGGCATGGGGAACAAGCTGATGATCTGCAATCCCAGGCAGTGATCTCTGTACTCAGGCTCCTTAAGAGCCACTATGTATTTCTTAGTTAGTAGAGCATACCACATCTGGCTATGGCTGATTGTTGTGAGCTCATACCTGTATACAAATACACTCTAGTCCTTTCCTGTGAAAGAAAAGTATTTTGTAAATGTAATGGACTACTGTTTTGGTTGGCTTGGAAGACAGAGGCATATAAACATAAATGTGATTATTTTAAAAGTGTCTATTTATAAATGAACATAGCTAAACTTGCTGTTTTTTTGTTTATTTGTTTCTGTTTGGAGTATTAGATCCAGTCTGAGGCAGTGACCAACTGTATATGTGCACACATATCTCTGTTGCACAAATAAAGCAGCCTACTTCTTGTAGACTGGCATTAGGATAAGTATATCTTAAGAAAGTTCTTATTCAGACTTGGCTTCAGGCAATAAAACGTCATAGATGTATAACTCTAGTGAGTGAAATTTCTAGGGAGCAAATTAGGCTAAAAACATCTTCTAGAGACAGCTAGAAAGGAATCAGACACCACCCGAAAATAAGGCAAGTTATGCAGTAAATGTTTCACTTATTGGATTTCTTCCATTACTATTAGGGTTAAAAGACACGTTGTCAATAAAAATGGTATATTTATGGAGGGCTCTGTATTTTAGAAGCCTATTTCTTCTCGTTCACTCCTATGGTGCTTGATATCACCTCACAATAAAGTGTGAATAATCCCTGCATGAATGCGTATCTCTACCTATTAACCATTTTATTATTAGACAGAATTCTCTCTAACTGAAGCAAGAGGTACAGCTGTGTTTTAGGTGCCAAAACAGAAGTATGTTCCTACTGAGCCATAGCCACAACTTAGGAAACAGAGCATAGATTTAAAGACATTAGACTGTGCTGGGAGGTTGAAAACAAACAATGCGTGAGGGTTTTCGGTACCTAATCTGCCACCATTTCTCCCTCAACTGTGGCTAGAAAGCCCACCCCTATTGCTCAACTATTGCACCATGACCTGGTCAGTTCATGCAAAATCTAAAGCCGCAATGAAGTCTAGCAGTAGCCCCACAATCTGGTTGTTTGTTGACATTTTCCCATTTTATAGCTTCCCTGAATTTTCACGTGTTCTTGGTTTTGGTTTGGTCAAAGCAAATGAACACAGACAGGATATATAATTTCTGTGTTTTCATGCCATCTTGCCTGCTCTAGAAAAAATTCCCCTCATTGCTAACTCTGGAAGAGCTTGCACTGGCAAGGCACTGGGCAGATGTGTTTGCTTTGCGCTTCTGGAACCTTTTCAACATTGAAATCTTTTTGACATTCAGAGCAGATTTAATGATCCAAGATTATTTGTAAACATACGGACTCCTTTGAGCTGTAGACTCAAATCCCAGCCCGGTCAACCAAAGTCCTTTTATCTTTCCAAAATAAATAACTTGAATTTTACACATTGCAACCTACGTTGGGACCTTTTGGAGGAGACCACGAAAATGGATGATTCACCCCTGATATGTAAACATCAGTTGGGAGATCCAGCTGGCAGTTAGCAGACCATATTTCTCTGATACAGACTCTGGCCTCTGGTGCGATATTAAAGATTCCACAACATTTCTCATAAAACAATGCATTTCCTTGGCTGCCCCTGGTCAACCTCTTCCCTTTCCAGTTCACTGCAGTGTGAACTGGCAGGCAAACCTTGCGTGCTTCTTCACTGTTGCTGTTCATGTGACTCTGCAGGACTCTTAGGACTAAAATGTTGTGTCCAGGTGTAAAATAGTGACTGCCCTGTTAGTAATCAAGCCCTGTTGCTCAGCATGTGGTACAATGTACCAAGTCTGGAGAGTTACAAAAGCCTGGAGAGAAGCACTTCTTCTCCTGAACCATAGGTCAGCTTGAACAAAAAAAGCCATAGTCTTGTGAAGACTAAACTCAGTGCACCTGGCTTTGTCTCACCAGCTGTTTGTTAAAATCAGGTATCTAAACAATAAATCATGATGCACGGGGTGGATTAGCTTGGCAGTCTTCTGAATATTGTATTTCTTTCACTGGTAAAAGCTATACCATTGTTTGTTTGTTTGTTTTTAATCTAAGGTATGACCTGAGAATCCACTACTCAGCAGGTGCTGTTGACCCCTTGAGAGCTCTCACTTTTCCCCCAGCATGATCAGAAACTCTTACAAAAATGAAAATGGTACAAAAAAATAAAAAAGATGCATAAACTGTCCTAAGTGATGAGTGTGACCTTAATTAAATCGTGTTGCGTTAGTAATCATTGACAATATTTGGACTTAAAAACCAAGCTGTAGTTTGAAAACAGTAACCTTTCTGTTTGCAATCGGAAGGACTTGATGTTGCCATAAAGCTCCAAAGCACTTTCCCAGACAGTCCTGAGCCTGTTGTGGTGGTAAAATCCCAGCTGTGCTGGTAAGATCCCAGCTGCGGGAACACACGGAGCTGGGAGCACCTTGTGGCTCAGGACAAATGACACTCAGCCCACTTCTCTCAACATTTCCTCATGTGGGGAACATCACTTGTGGTTCAAGGGACCAAAACCTTTGGAAATAGCCTGGTGGTACTGCTGGAAGCACTGAACGAGGCCCTTCTTCTATAAGAGCTTTGGGCAAGGCCTGGGCCTGCCTTGGTCGCTGATTTTTGATGGTGTCAGCAACCACGCCGGGACCCAAGTGCACTTGCTTAAAAAACAGCAACAAAACAACCAAACCTACAACAGATTGGAGAAAGATCTTTGAGAAACTAAACAAAACTGTGCAACTGTTATTGCTCATTTGGATCAAATTATAATATGTGGGCCTGCATGTAAATAAGAGTCTGTCACAATTGTGTTTCTAATCTCATATTGTTCTGCCGTATAAGGGTATTCTAATAATCAAAAAGTAAACAGAAATGGTGAAGGTTTGCTAAGGTGCCACTCTACAAACCAAAGGCAGTAAGTGCATCACTGGGGCAGTGGGAAGCGTGTGTGCCCACAGGGAGTTATTGAGCCAAATCTGGAAAGTAGAATCAAGTTAGTGGAAAAAGTGGTGGAAAAGGAAACCGTTCAATCCATTTGTACATTGATTTAACAGCGAAGTATCTCATTCTTCACATTTTTACTTGGTGTCTTGAAATAATCCTTTTTCTGTCTCCATATTCCCACTTAGACATTGTTCACAGACTTATTTATTTATGAAGTCTGAAGGTTAGTCCCTACCTGCTGAGACTAATTAGCCCTGTTCTTTGTGTCCTATGCAATCCTGTCTGATTAAATGTACACATTTGTTTTACTTCTTTTCATGCTTCCTTTCACTCTACTTCTGCTTTACTGATTAATATTAAAGTTGTAAGTTGCAGCGATTTTTTTATTTCTATTTTGTCTGTATCTTTCCCTTTAGTATGCAAATTTCTATGTGAACTTTTTAATGCCTGAGAATTCGCGTTAGCCTTGTCGATCTCCGTATTATTATTTTTATTATTCTTTTTAGAGAAGACAGTTTAGCCGAAACCCCCAAACTCTCTAAATACTGCATGACAAATTGGCTTTGTTTTGGAAACCCTCTCCTCTGAACGGCCCTCAGTGCGAGCAGCAGGTTAGATTTCTCGAGGAATGTTTGGATTATTTCGCACAACTCCCTTTCCAACGCCATTTCCAGGAGGCAATTTCCTAATTCCCATTGAAATCCCCCATTTCTTCACTCCCTCCCCCCCCCCGCCTTCCCTTCTCCTTTTTGCCCACGTTAAAGTTTCCAATTGACTCTGCCATTGTTAACAATTTGTCACTGTACAACACCAATTTGTTGCCCGTCCCCTCGGCGCGCAGCGCTCGGGCAGCAGATGCCGCGCGGCGCCGCACGGTGCTCCCCTCCGCGGGGCGGGGATGCGTGCGGGGCCGTGGCTGTGGTGTGCGGGGCCGGGGCTGTGTGCGGGGCCGGGATGCGTGCGGGGCCGTGGCTGTGGTGTGCGGGGCCACCGTTTTGCCGTCGCCTTTCCCCACCGCGCGCAGCTGACGCAGCCGCCGCCAACTTTTCGCTTCTGAAGTCTGCGAGTCCTCGATTCTCCGTCCTGCCATGCTAATTAACTTCTTAGCAGTCACATTCCTTTTCCTCCTCCTCCTCCTTTCTTTCTCTCTCTCTCTTTTTTTTTTTTTTTTTACTTTACATCAAGAACGACAGCAAAATAAATAAATAAATAAATAAATAAAAAATAAAACCGACGTCGAACAACGCAGCACGCCTCGCTCTGCGATAAGTCGCAAACGCCTGATGTTTCAACGAGCGATCCCGCACGTTTTAATCCTGCGTGGTACCGCCGTGCTACGCGCGAGGAGCAAGTGCTGCTGCCCCAAGGGCTCCGAGCACGTTACGGGGTTCATCACGCTCGGAGTTTCTGACCCCCAACGAGGCTTACGCAGCCCTCCCCCCCCCCCCCCCCCCCCCCCCCCCCCCCGATGCTGATCCCGGGGCCGCCCACCCTCCGGGGGACCCGAACCCCGCGGGGCGATGCTCCCATAGATCCGACCGCCGTCCTCAGCGTCGGGCAGGGAAAAGTTCGCCGTCTCCCAGCGCGCAGCCGGGGGCACTTTCTGCCTCTTCGCCCCCACCTCCAGAGCCCGGCGCAATTTTTCTTTTTTTTTTTTTTAATTTAATGTAATTTTTTTTTTGTTTTCCCCGCCCCTCGCCCTCCCCGCTCCGTGCCCCAAAGGATCATTGTTAGCTCTGCCTCCCCCACCCTCCTCCTCCTCCCCCTCCCGGCCCCAGAGCTGTTTATTTATGCAGACGTCACCGGGAGCCCCCGCCCCCTCCTGCATCTCATTAAGTGCCTGGTGTGCTGCTCGCTCCCTGTCAATAATCCCGGATCCCAGACTTCTCCGTTCCTCCGGATTTCGATCCCCCTTTTTCGAGCTGTCAATCAGCGCCGCCTTTGAACTGAAAAGCTCTCAGTCCAACTTCAACTCACTCAAACCCGAGCGGCACAGGCTCCCAATATCGGCGGCGCTGCCCCCCCGTTACAGCTGACTTCTTTGGTTTGTTTGGTGCATTATTTCCCTCCCCCCCCCCCTCCCCACGACCCCTTCCCCCCCCCCCCTCCCCTCCCCCCGGCTCTATATTTTTGATTATTATTAATTTTTCGCGAGTGCGGGTGCGCGCCGTGAGCAGCTCCGGGAAGAAAAGAAAGAGAAAATCCAGAAGAAGGGAAGGAAGAAGCCCAAAGTCACTGGTGCAAAGGAGCAAAGGAGAGACGTTTCCCTCCCCTCCTCCTCCTCCCTCTTTTCCCCTCCCCAGGAGGAAAGAGAAGAGGAAAAAAAAAAGAAACTTTCACCTTGGACTCTTCTTTTTTTTGGTGCAAACTTTCCCCCCCCCCCCCCCTCCTTTTTCCCCCCTCCCCGTTCCCCTCTTTTTTTTTTTTTTTTCCTTTTTTTTTTTTTCTTTTTTTTTTTCCCCTTCCCCTTTTTGCAAAATTGCTGCTGGTGGGGTGAACCAGGAGGAAAATGCCGCAGCTGAACGGCGGTGGAGGGGACGACCTGGGCGCCAACGATGAACTGATCTCTTTCAAAGACGAAGGGGAGCAGGAGGAGAAGATCTCCGAGAACTCTTCGGCCGAGAGGGATTTAGCTGATGTCAAATCGTCTCTCGTCAATGAATCAGAAACGAATCAAAACAGCTCCTCGGACTCGGAGGTACGGGGAACCCCGCGGGGCCGTGCGGGCGGTGCGGGCGTGGGCCGCAGCGGGGCCGGGGCCGCCGGGTCCCGCTCCCTCCGGCGCCCAACTTTCCTCCGCGGCACCAACTTGTAACGATACCTTCTGTTTTGTTCTGTTTTTCTCCTGTTTTGTCCTCCCCCCGCTCCCCACCTCCTTCCTTCCACCTTCACCCCACACCTTGCCCCCACCTCCCCCCCCCCCCTTCCTCGCCCCCCAAAACACCCCCTCCCCGCTCTCCCCACGCCGACCCCGGCCCTCTCCCAGGCGGAGCGGCGGCCCCCGCCTCGCTCCGAAACTTTCAGAGATAAATCCCGGGAAAGTTTGGAGGAAGGTGAGTACGGCCCGGCCCGGCCCGGCCCGCATCCCCTCCGCCCGCTCCCCGCTGCGGGACACTTGGCTAAAAAGTTTTTCCTTCCCCCCCCCCCTCCCTCTCACACCCGTCCCTTCTCTCCCCTCCCCTCTGTTGCCCCCCTTCCTTCCCCCCTCTCCTCTCGTGTCTCCCCCGCCATGTTAGCTGCGAAGAGGCAAGATGGAGGTTGTTTAAGGGCCCACCATACCCGGGTTATCCCTTTATAATGATCCCCGACCTCAGCAGCCCGTATCTGCCCAACGGATCGCTCTCTCCGACGGCGAGGACGGTGAGTGCCTTTTTTTTTTCCCCCCTTCATTTTCTCCCCCTCGTTCCCCCCCCGCCGCGCTCCGCGCTGCCCCCGCTCGGCCCCGGCCCCGCCGCCCCCTCCCCCGCGCCGCAAACTTTGCGAACTCGGCGGGAGGGGGGTTTGTTTACACTTCGCCATGTTGCTTCTCTCCCTCGCTCCTTTCCTGTTTTATTTTTATTTTTTTCCTTCTTCTTCTTTTAATTTCTTCTTTTTTTTTTTTCTTTTTCCTCCGCGATTTGTTTTTACTTTCAGTTTTGCGGGCGGCTCGCTGGAGCCGTCCGATGTGGGGGGTTAAGGGGAGGGAGCGGGGGGGAGGAAAAAAGCAACAAAAAGGAAAGCGGCCTCCAAAGCAAAGTAGGAACGGAGCAAGGGGGGAAAAAAAAAAAAGCAAAACAAACAGCTTTGGGAAGTTTTATTATTAGTATTTTTTTTTTTCTGTAACAATTACTGTGTTTGTTTTTCGTGCCCCTCTCCCCTCGCTACGCGGGGAACGCCGCTCCCCGCTGCCCCGCCGGCCCCTGCCCTCCTCCGCGCCGCCGGCCCGGCTCCGGCTCCGGCTCCCCCCTCCCCTTTCCTCCCCCTTAACCCTCTCCTGCCCTCGGCCGGCCCCGTGTCCCGCGGCCCCTCCCGGCCCCGGGGCCCGCACCGCTGCGCGGAGCCGCTCCGGGAGCGGAGAGCACGGCCGGCCCGGCCCCGCACCGCACCTGGGCCCGGGCGGGAGGGGAGGGCCGGAGGCAGGGATCGCCTCTTCGCGATCTGTAACAGCAAAATCGAAGCGAGTCGAGAGAAATCCCCTCGCAGGAAGCGTGCTGGCAGCACGCGTTTTGAGGAAAGCGTCCTCTTCTTGTTGGGCTTTCTTCGTTTTGTTTTTATTTTTATTTTTTCCCTTTCATTTTTTTTTATTTTTTCCCCGAATTGTTTCCGTGTTGAACCCCGTGAGCGGTGCCGGGCCGAGCCCCGCGTCCCGCAGAACTCAGCGTTCCCGTCCCATCCCCTCCCCGGTCCGTCCCCCTCTTGGTGGTGGTGGCTGATTTCATAGCTAAGCGGTGAAATCCGGCGGGGTACGAGATGCTGCCGATGGGCTTACAGCGTCGTTTTGTCCCTTCGGGGCACTTCTCCGTCCCCACCGTCCCCGCGTGTGTTTATACACTTTTTTTTTTCTTTCCTCCTTGTGGTAACACGAGATAGCAATTTACAATAATAGACGCACTGTTCCAGAGATGTTGTAGCCACGCTAATGACCGAGGTCTTGGGCAACTTCAGCGTATCAGATCTACAAGTGTTTTACAGCATTAAAATATTAACAGCGGGTCAGGCGCGTTTCCATGCGGTGCAGCGTCAGCTGTGCGGGGCCGTGCGGTGGCGGAGGGGCGATGCGGTTGGCAGTGGCCGGTTGGGGAGGTCAGGGCTGGGCACGCGTTTCTTCTTTTGAACGTGGTCACTCCCTATGCGTACGGCTGACGGGGATGAATCCCAGACCGGGGATACAGATGGCAGAACAATCTTTGATACAAATGACTTCGGAACAAGTCGCTTGATTACAAAGTGGCAGCGTTGTATTCCTTTCTTGTTTCTTTTTGCCTCAAAGGCATTCCCCTTCTCCCGAGCGCAGGTTATAAGGAGGGACAGCTCTTCCCTTTCCTTAAGCATCTTTCTTACAACCTACAGTTCTTCATTTTTCTTCTGATCGTGACGTTTCCCAGACCCTCTCTCCCTCCGCATGCAATCCGGGGTTCCCCCCGCAGTCACCATCCCACTATTCCTCCCCTTGCTCCCCACAGCTAAAAGGGCCTCCATAGGAATGCAGCGTTAGTGGGAATCGGAGGTGCTGCCTGGTGCTGCTGTGGCAGGTGGCCTTCTCCCGTTATCAGATGGGATCTGAAGGAGATTTCCACGCTCTGAAGGCTGTTTTCTCTCTCTCTCTCTTTTTTAATTCTCCACGTGCAGGCTCCGGCAACCTCCTCGTATCTTCTTAACCTTATTCTTTCACATTCCGTGTGTTTGTTTGTTTGTTTGCCGGCAACTTAATTATAGCCTGGAAAAATTGAAGTTATTTATTGAGCCCTGAGAGCAGGGGATTGCAAGGACCAAGCGGGATGGCAGCTGCTGTCACACTGCTGTTAGTGGATGCTGGCTCTCTGCTGCACAGCTTCCTATTCCAGATGAATTAGATCATGCTCCTTTCTGTCTGTTTCTACTTTTTTAATGTGCTTTAACAAGGTATAGATAATTCAGCCACGTTTTTAGTTCTATTTTTCTCGGTGGGCTTTTTCTAGGAGCCCTGTTTGAGCTTTAGAACACGCAAGGTCGAGGTGATGCAGATATGTGGCAGAACTGCTTTTCCTTTCCCTTTGCTGCTGTGTAGAACCTTAAAGATGTGTGGGTGTGGTTTTATATTGCTTTATTTTTTCCTCCTGATTTTGTCCTTTTTTTGGGGGGGTGTTGTTGTGTGTAAAGGCATTTCTTTATTTATTTTTTGTCAATGCCTCTGTAATCGTTCAGCACATGGGCAGTGATTCCTGCCTTACTGTTACACGAATGTATGAAGCATCATAAAATCTGCTTATGATGAATAAGATGAATAATATATTATCTCAAGAATAATGCTTTAGTTGCTGAAAACTATTTACAAAGCTCAATCGGAATAATTCGATTTTATAAGCCAAAGATTTTTTTTTCCTTTCCTGCATGTTAACGTTGCCTCTGACAGAACGCTGTGCATTGCTTGCAAGAATAGTGGTGTGCTGCGTGGAGGTCTGGTCACATACTAATGAAGTAACGCATCCGAGAATGCGGTTTCATACCTATGCTCGTAGAGGAACTGGGGGAGCTTCCTGTTAGGGATAATAAAGGACACTGTTTTCATTTTTTGGAGCTGAAAATGAAGAAGTGGTGTATTTAATATCGATCCTACGTTTAGATCTTGGTTAATGCATTTGGTGAGCAAATAGATGCGTTGTGACTTAAGCCCTGCTGGCTGAGGTCTCGTTTTTACTGGTGCTGGTGCTGTTGCATCTTCTTTCCCCCCAAACTGGTGCTTGCTATAAATGAGGCTGTAGGAGTAAGCTTGTGTTTGGTCCTGAAGTCTGCAGGTTTGGAATGGCTGTAGGGGAGAGCAGCCCCCCGCTCAGAGCATAGGTCCAGGAAGAAACTTTTTCCTTTAACCGCTTTGAAAAATGGATGTTTTCCTTTATCTGCTGAATGAAACAACCTAATCCTTCCTGACACAAAAGCGGCAGACCCAGGAGTGCGAAGGGTTAATGGTGGTCCCTTTTTTTTCCTCCCTCCAATTGTTTTGACAACACTTTTCAAAGTGTGACATTCCAAGCCCTTGCAATACAATGTAATATTACTGTAATTACACAGGTCATTACATTTTAAATAGAGAACAATAAAATGCTTATCGCACTGAAAAAGAACAGGTGTTCTTGCCCTTCTTTGGTATTTATGCTAATTGTTTTTCATCTCCTTCAGAAATATTTATGGCTGGCGTGTAAAGATTTCAGTCTCGATGCGACAATATTAATTCTTTGCTAATCTTTATGGTTGAGGTTTAACGTCTGCAGTATGGATTATAGTATTAACATCCACCAACTCATTTAATAATGTAGGTACAACTTAATATGTCAGCACTCTAGTACTTTATGATACATAGCTATTCAACGGAGGCTGCGTTATTCACTTTTTTATTATTGAATATATGTGCTTTTAATAAAGTTTCTGGACTTGTGCAAAAACAAGCTATGATATAAGAACTGATGATCCTGTGGCATAAAGCAGATGGAACCTCCATAAAGAAACTTTCCTCGTGCTTAATTAGCTAGATTGCTGAATCACTGCTATAGCATTAGCATAGCTGCTATACAATGGCAAACAGATTAGGTCTGTTAACTTATTTTCAGTAAGGGATCTGATTTATTTTGAATTCCCTTTCTATTCTTTCCTTTTTATTTATTTATTTTTCTGAATGCATTTCATCCTGGAGCAAACGTCATGTTGCTGAGTCCACCAGCTTCTCTTTAGGGGGCTATGAAAATTAGTTAGAGAAAAGTCTCATGTTTCTGGGACCTTGCAAAACAATATAATGCAGCACTGTTACTGGAGCGTACCGGATAATTGCAGGACTGCACTTCATTAAAAATAATATTTGCCTTGGAAATCAAACAATTTTAATAGCAGCAGCAGTGGCTGATCTATACTGGAAAAAAAAAAAATACAGTAGATATCTTTCTAGGTTTTTTTTTATTTTTTTAATGCATTCATACATGAATTGATGGTTTTGAGTGTATTTTATGTATTTATTTATTCATTCTTTCCCTCCTCCTTTTTTTTCTCTTTTTTTTTTTTTTCAAGCAAATATGTGCTGATTTGTCAACTGGAGGCAGGGATGGGGGGGGGGGGGGGGGGGGGGGGGAAGATATGTCGCAGCTTTCATTGAGGCTTGTAAACCAGAATGTAGGTAGAAGTGTTTTAAATTTGTCAGGCTTTCACAACTGGGCCCCAAAATCAGTTTTGGAAAAAAAAAAAAAAAAAAAAAAATGTAGTGCAGAGAAAAAGGACAGCTGCAGATTTTTTGTGTGGACGTGTGTTTCTGTACCATGACTAAAAACTCTGAGGACCTTTCCCCAGCTGTCTGGGAGTTATGTGGAAGTTGGATTATTGGCAGTTAAGCATGAGACAACCTGGATTTAGCAAATGTTCTCCTGCACAGGAAGTCGATGACATTATACTGGGGGAAGGGAGCAGATCCCGCTGCAGGCGAGGCTTGGGGGGAGTCTGCTCCCCCCTCCAGGGCAGCCCGAAAGCAGCACTTGCAATAGGCAAGGCAAAATAGAAAGGTGGTGGGTTTCTCTTCTCTCTCTCTCTTTTTTTTTCTTCTTATTTTTCTATTTTTTTTTTCCTGGGGTTTTAGGTGAAACCAGATCCCTGGCTCCCACCCCGAGCTGCTGTGGGAACTCCTGCCTGGGGCGCTGGGGAGGTGTGGGGAGAAATCCCAAGCCCTGCACCCCCTCAGCGCTGCCTCCTCGCAAATGTGTACCTAAGCCTTCAGCTTTGACTTCTAATTGGGCACATTTGTGAAGGAAATGGTTAATTTTACAACCAAAGGCAAACTTGCACCTCGACAGGTCTGCTGAAAGAAATGTGCCACAGTCGTTTGCTGGCAGGCACCGCAGGGTCATAAATCCACGGGGTTTATTTACAGCCTATAACACTTATGAATGTTAAGATATTTGACGCCACGCTGGCCTTATAATATCCAAGGTCCACAGACACTGGCAGTGGGTCAAATTTCTTTCACTAATTATAAGCAATGAGAGATGGAGTGTGGTTCTGGGGGGTGGGGGAGAGCTGGAAATCCTGTCTCTCCCCACCCAAAAGCACAGAATTTTGTGCTCCTCCTCCCAGGCGCTGGTTTATGTTTGTGCTTTTACGTGGGCTCTGAAGTTTATAATTAACGCTTATGGTGCCGGAGGGGTTGGGCTCTGCCTGCAGCAGGAGAAGCCAGCACGGCCCTTTGCAGATCTGAGCAGCATTGGGCAGTACTTCCTAGGTACTGACACGAGCAAACGTTTAAAGAAAGATGACACCTGGAAACGTCCTTTAATTTTCTCATGTAGCAGTGAGAAAGAGAGAAAATATAATGATCCTGTGAGGTTTGAAGCAAGAGGGGGATGGCTGGGAATTCATGTTTTAGAGTTGTTTTGTGGGTGGTGATGACCTGGTGTGTGTGCCTGTTTAAGATGGGGCTCTCGATCCACACGAGGGGAAGGTGTGTAGTGATGTGCTCAGTGGAAGGGCAGCTCATCTGGGGAAGCCTTGCACCCTGATAGAGGGAAAGGTGAAGGGTGGATGGGGTGTGCTGGGGGCTTTGGGTAATGACAGACCCAGAGGGCACTGGAAAGTACTTAGAGGGCCAAGGAAGAATGCAGGAGTGCCAGGAGACATCCCAGAAACTTGCAGGGTGGGAGGAATGCTGGTGTTTGAGTGGTTGAGGGGGAACCTTGTGGCCTGGGGCTTGGCTCCTCAGAGTCAGAGAGATGTTGGGCTCAGGGAGAAGTAGTGCATTGCCCACACAGCCTGTGATCTGCTCCCCTGCCTGGTGCTGTAGCCTGTACCATGCAATTACCCAGGTGTGCCCAGGTATTACTCCTGCCTTTAATTCTTCCTGCAGTTTACTGCAGTCTTCTTGTGGGTTACTGTTGTGCTCGGAAGCTAATTTAAGAAAAATGCAGCGTTATGTGTGTGGTGGAAAGCTGCGCTCCTTTGCCCATATGTTTTTCTTCTGCTGGTTGTGTAAAGCCTGGCTGGGAAGGGGAGAAAAAAAGGAGGCTGTCAATGTGGCCCTTCCATGAGTAAATGTACAGTTTTGTTGAAGGCTTTATGCATTTTCCTAATCAATGGAATGCTGTGAGTTATTAGCCCCCGGGGACAGATCTGAATCCAGTACCACCGAGGTGTGAGGCTGGGGCCTGTGCAGCAGGTTATCAGCAGCTGTGCTGTCCTGCTGCTGTCCCTCTCCTGCCAGGCTCTGCCCAGGCTCCCTCCTTTGTGTTAGGCAGCTTGCAGCCTCCATCTATGCTCTTGTGGGGTCACATGTGGGCAACTGGGCAGTGCCGAATGAGTTAAGTTACTGGCTGAAGTTTGGCTTCATGAAACTAAATTTGAGGCCTGGTAGGCATTAGCAGGGCACAGCACATTTACAGAGCTTAATTAGTACGAACTGTAATTGTTCATGGTCTGCCAGAAGGAGTAATGTTCAGGAAAAGTGGAGTCGTTCTTCTGCAGTCTTCAGTTTTAAAACGATAAATCACTTGCATATTTGTGCAGTGATTCAAATGGAGCTGAGACCTCTCCATCTCAACATGTGGTAAATTGTAAAGTCAATGAATTGCAGATGTAGGGTACAGCGGATTCTCTAAGAAAATGCGGAATGAACGGGGAAGGGTGATGCTATAAATACTTACAGAGAAGATAACTGGGTTTCTGCTGTGCCAATTATGATGTACTAAAGATATTAGCAAGTTTGTTTGAATGTATTTATTTTGAATTTCTTTAAATTTAGGGGTACCACGTTACTTCACTCGGTGAGGTTTTTCTTATTGCTGAGGAACAATGGGTTTCATATGGAAGTGCACGTGATAGCCATATTAATACAAATTAATCTACTATGAGTAAGGTTGTAGCCATTCCTGGAGGAGAGTATAATGACGGGGCACTTCAAAGTGTGGGTGCAGAAACTTAGGAGAAAAGTAGTGGTAGAGGATGCTCTGTATTCGAGCAGGGGGAAATACTGGGACTATTCTGCCTCCCATCGTGGTGCTCTGTATGTGCCCATAAGTCCTTCCAGCTCTGGAGACACTTCTTGGGCATTTTAATCTGACAGCATAGAGCCTATTTCAAGAAGAAGTAAAAAACAAAACAAAAAAAAAAAAAACCACAACAGAACTCTAAACCCATAAACAAAGCTACGCTATACAGATTAACATTGTAAATGCTGTGTATTGTTTTCTTTTTTTTTTTTTTTTTGAATGTGGAGAATGTGTGTCACTCTAACTGCTGTGAAATCTTGTCTTCCTTGGGCTTGGTCCAAGGTCCATTGAAGTCAGTGGAAAAAAGCCTTCTATTAATAACGGCAGGCTTTGGATCAGGCCCCGAGTGTCTTGAACCGATGGCCAACTTATTCAAAAGTGGATAAAGGTATTGAAAAAGCCAAACTAAACTAAACACGGTGCTGATTGCTTCTTCTGCAGCATTTTTTGCTCCTGAAAAAAGTTGTGTTCCCGATGGTACTTTCTTAAACGGGCTCCTGCAGTATCTGACTTTCCCACAGAAGTGCAGAGCATCCTGGCAGGATCAGGATTTGGTCTGCGGCTGTGTTGCATGTCAATACTGCTTTTCTAATGTGAGTAGGTGGATTTGTATGGAAGTTGTAAAAGTTAATGATTGTTCTCTGACTCATGCGCTGCTGGTTTCAGCAAAGAAAAATGATGACAGTGAAATGATAGAAATTATAGGAGACAAGTAGGCTTTGGTGAGCAGAGAATGTATTTGTGTTTGAAATGCTTCTGCTGCTTGCTGAAGGAAGCGCAAGGAGGAAGATGATGTGGGGGCTGAAGTCAGATGTCTGGGGTGCTGGAGTCCAGCAGGTTTTGGCCAGGAAGGAAGCTGAATTCAGGAGGGACTCTGATGTTAAAGGTCCCATAACCATTTTGTTAGTCCTACTATACAGTTAGTTTTGACTAACTGTTTTCCCCTCTCAGCAGAACAGGTTTTAATGCCCTAGGCTCTGTGGGAAGTACGATTGCATGCTTAATGGCTACCAAGTATGAATATATAATTGTGTGCTAGCAGCATCTACCTTGCAGCTTTGTGGGGCTCTGAGGAGTATCTGTGGTAAGAAAGAAAGGAGCTGTATACAACAAAATCTGGCTTGGCTTTTTAATTCACAAGTGACAGTGCTGCAGCTGAGATTTAAATAAAATACAAAACAAAACAAAACAAAAAAAACGACAACCAAACCCACAAAATTAAAAAACAACAACAGCAACAAAACAAAAACAACCAAATAAAAAAAAAGACAACACAGAAAGAAGAGTGTGGGAAGGAATATTTAGAAAATCCTGAGCTGAAAATACTGCAAAAGGGCTTTCTGGGGAATAATGAGAAATTCTTAGATGTTGATACAATGGAAACAAACGATCCTATTTTCGGAGAAGGAAAAATAGAGCAAGAAAAGGTGGGGGGTTACCTCTGAGCACATCCCAAGACCTGCTGGAGTCAGTGACTCTTTAAATAATTGTGTGGAAGAGTTTGAGGCTATAGGCTTTTCTATTCTTAGGGACAAGTCGCTACGTTGATTTCTGTTTTTAACTGATGCAAATATTTAATAAAGGTTCTCTTGGAAATACTTTAAACCCTAGCCTGAATATGTTTAACTTGGTTAAACCAGTGAACTGGTTTGAGAGCATACGCAGTAAGAGGTTTGCATTGGTTTAATTAGGTTTAAGAGATTTATAAAACCAGGGCCGCTGCTCTGACATAGGCGAGGTCTGGAACACAGCATATAGATGCTGCATTGATCTGCACCCAGGCTCAACAGACTGCTATAGAAATTACACTATTATAAATGTTTGCTAATATTAAAGAATCTGAGAGGAAGTGTGACCTTGACTGAGCACATCAGAAGAATAAGGCGGCAGTCAGTGTTTCTACCTTCGTTTTTTGCTGAGACACCGGCAAGAAGATTTTTCTCCCTTTGAAAGGAGTTACAGATTGTAGTTCTCTGCCTGGAAGTCAAGATTTTGAGATTTTTATTAGCAGTATTTTTAGCTGAATGCCTCAGTTTACTTCTGATCCCTGTTATATTCCCCTGTGGGCTTTTTCTTAGTTCTTAAACTGCACCATAAAATGTAGATTAAAACGTGTATGTGTCTATTTGAAGAAAACAAAAATCTTTACAGGAGCTAGTCACAAACCTGACTTCTGTACTGGTTGCAAAACTACTGTGTAAAGAATATCCATACAGCTTATTTTGTCTGGGTAGCAGCTAAATACCTTTACAATCCCCAGGGTTGTTAAAGGCCAAAAGCCTGCTATATGTAGCAGGTTTGTTTTTCATTGAAATCAGTTGCTCGACTACAATACATGAAAGTACTTTTGTGGAAATTTGTTTATGAAATGCAAGTCTGAAAACTAGAACCTGTGTTGTGAACAGCACAGGGTACATCGTGGTGCTGCTGGTGTGTCCGTACCGCAGTTATCTGTGGGTTGCATGTGCACATCTGTGTATATGCATGTGATGTATATCATTTGTGAATGTATAGTCAAGTTATCAGGTGTCTATTCAATTTTAATTGACAATATGAGATTCCTGTGGTTACTCTGTGCGCAGATTGCCTTGGGGCTCTACAGGGTTTGTGGGAAGAAAAGCCTTGACAAGTTTCCATTAAGCTCTGAATCAGGCAATTGGAAAAGAGGAGAATGAAAGGAGCTGAAAAGAGGGACAACTTGTTAGTGTTGCATTCTGTGCTTGCAACGAGAAACCTCTTTTAGACAAGAGTGGTTCTCAGGCCAAGAATTTCAAACTCGCGGAGAAACCTGTCCAGAACACAAAAGTTGTTTGAACGGGGTGCAGAATTGTCACAGTAATTAGAGCAATCTCCGTTTACTGAGTGGCAGCCTTTATAAAGGACAGGGGATAAAGGGTTCAAATTCATCTTTCTCTCTGTGATTCACTTCTGATGAACTGCCTCTGTGTATGTATGTGTATATGAAGGAGAGTGTGTGTGTGGCCACATTTTCAGCTATTCATCGCTAGATTGCCCTTGTTTTAAAAGAACAAGGACTTGCGTTTCCTCTGACTGCCTCCAATGACGTTTTCAGACATTTTGCCTTTTTTATTCATGTATTTTCCATCGGTATTCTAATTCAGAGCATAGAAATCAGTCGATGCTTTTGGAAACATGCTTGTGTTGTGCTGGAGAGGGAACCCCAAATATTTCTCGGTCTGTTTCTCTGTTTCTCTTTTTTCTTTCTCAATCCTGCATCTTTGACTCTTAGGAGCGGTCCCATTATTTTTAATAGGATTACTTGTAGAAGCAAGAACAGTGAATGAATAAGGCTTGGGCCCTTAAAGTTTATCCTCTGGCTGCTGCAAGGTCTGTCCAGAACTACTGAATCAGCTGGAGATTTGCCATTGCTCTTATTAGGAGAAGGATCAGGCCCATGGATTACATAAGACTGGGTCTTGTGAACAAGCCAAGTAAAACTGTAAAAATCACAGTCATCACCGTGTGCGTTGCAGAAGTGTCCGGAGGCCTCTGGGCTACTCTTGATCATGTGCTACACAGAGGAAAATGGGAACGAATGAGCAAGTTAGCAGTCTGGGTGTTCTCACTGGAGGAAAAAAATGTGACTGCTGGTTTTCCTGCAAGGCTTTGCCTTTAAAGAAAAGAAAATATTAAACACCTTGATTTTTTTTTTTTATTTTTATTTTTGGTATAATCACACTGAATACAAAGTTGGTCATTTTGATGTCCGCTTAACAAGTTGCTTAGGTTCAGTTATTGCCTTTTAGTTGTTGTTCCTGAAATAATGTAGCATCTCTTTTGTAAAATTTTGGAGGCAGTGACTGTGGCTGTTTTATTTAATTATTTAGCCAGTGTTGCAGTTCTGCCTTTTGGTAACCACTACACTGTATCTATATGCTAAGAGGTGTGCGCAAGTTCCTGAAAGTGGACCAGAGGAAAACAGGTCTTGCAGCTTGTAATAGAAGCAGCTGAATCTTACAAATACTACTCATTGCTGTCAAAGATGCAACTCTGAGGTCATGTGCATAATCTGCATGTGGATTCTTTCTTTTTTCCCCCTTCCATTATTTTTCCTCTAGACGATTGTGATTTTGGCCAGATATTAAATATCTTAGAGAAACAAACAAACAAAAAAAAGTTATATTTTTCATAGGGTTGGTCCTCAGCTTGAAAAACTCTGAAAAAAATTACTTGTCTTCAAGTGTGCCCTGCAGAAATGCCTGCTTACATGCAGCAAACTACACCAAGTCCTTCCTCAGGGCAGGCGTTCCTCTAGTTGACCTGTGTTCTCTGTGAGTATGATGTGGGGACAGGGAAGGCTTTTCTGAACACCCAGAGTCCTTGGAGGCGTGAGGAGGAGTGGGATGCAGCTGTTTTCCTGTCAGTAATGCTGAATTTCTTACACAGGGCTGGAGCATAGAGTGAAGCCTGTGTGCTGGACAGTGTTGTGGTCAGGTTGAACAATGTCTCCATTTTTATTTTTATTTTTTAGATGATGCTATTTTGTCTAAACCATTGACGATTTGCAGACCAGTTGTGATGTCTGTCATTCTGAAAGGAGTATCCAGTGTGGTACTAATTGTACCAGGACTAATTGTTGATTAGAATATACTTGTTGCAAATTATGGACCTCTCTTGGACATGGCTTTCTCAGTTCTACCCCTTGTGCATTATATTCTCTGCTGGTAATTAATTTCTCAGTTTGGTAATTTGTCAGTAACTGGCTTCTCTTCATTAATGAATGCTCTGTAGTAATTCTGCTTCACTAAGGAGGAATTGCTGGCCCTAATAAAGTCACTGATCTTTTTCATTTGCCAGCCGGATAACCTTTCCTTTCAAACTGTTATGTCCAAGTTATCCATAGCAACAAAACCTGAGTACATCCCCAGCCCGTGTCCTGGCTGCTGCTTGATTCACGGAGAGAGAACTGGGCTCTGGGTGTGATTACAAGCAATAACATATGAGAAGAGCAGAAAGCTTTTTTTTTCTTTTCCTTTTACAACTACATGTATATGTAGTTGGGAAGCATGTGCTGAGGAACTAGTAGCTGTTGAGGTTAGTGCAGGTGTTGCTGCAGAGCAGTCAGTGCCCTCATGCTGCTGGATGGTATTCTCCCAGGCTTGCTATCCTACCTAGTACCATCTTTCTCTTCTGCTTCCTGTAGGGATGACCTCTGAATGTGGCAGTAATGGTTTTGAGGTGCTTCCCTTCCTGGGAGCTGGTGGAGTAGGTATGGCCCTGGATCCTGAGGTGGGCTCTTGTCCACTGTGGCCTTCTGGGAGCTGCCCATCACAACCCAATAGGAGTTTAAGAGCTGGGTTTGTAGGATTCAGGCCCAAAGCCGTGATCCCAAGGGGAAGTCAATAGAGTTTGTTTTGGAAACAAAACACTCAGTGAAGCAGGAAGACAACTGCAGGGAACACTGGAAAGATGGTGTGAATGAGATGCAAAAGTTTTTCATCCGGTGTCCCCTGCTACTGCTAAGGATTTGTGGATCTAAGTGGAAAAACTGCAGTTTTTGGAAATGTCATTAAGTGTCTGTCAGCATCTGCATATCTCTAAATACCTTTTACATTTGTTTTTATTTTTGCTGCTGCTTGAACATGTTAGATTTCAACTCGCTCCTTGTGGCATTAGCTATCTTTCTTTTTATCCCCCTGCTGTCGGAACTGTTTGTTAAATTCCAATTATGGGACTTGTTCAACACCTGTACAAACCCACAGCCATTGTTAAGGGAATAATTTGAGGACAATGGGGTTAATGCAGGTGTACACAAGTGCAGAATTTGGATTGCAAAATCTCTTTATTACTCTGTGTGCATAAGAAAAAGAAGGAAAGTATTCAGCTTAATTTTCAGATCCCAGATATAATTTGTAGGACAAGTGTTTGGAAGAAGGGTAGCTGGGGAGGGGAAGAAATGTCTGAACATGTTCAGATAAGGCACTGAATGCATATGAAATGGAAAGTTAAAGGGAAATAAACATTACACTCCTCTTTCCTCCCTACCTCACCCTCATACCACTTTTGTGGAGTCACTTTCCAAGGTATAGCTGCACGAAGCCAGTTGGAAATGGTCTTCTTGCACGGTATTTGCCTTCAAACTGGTCACACCTAAATCTGATCATCTGCATGGGACTGAGATAGTGGGGCACAGTACTGATCTGTGATGTCAACCGTCAGTAACCCCAATTGCATCATGATATTATCAGCAAGTTGCATTAGGTGTGCCTTCACATGATTGTGCTTGGTCAGGGTGGAAGAAAATCATGGGAGTTGGGCAGTTTGGCTGTCCAGATTTATTTTCCTCTGAAGCTGAAAGCGTATGTTGTCTCCAAAGGTGACCTGCTATCTTGTGCTACTGGAGTAACCCTCTTAAGATTGTAAGAACATCTGTAAAAGTCAAGAGGATCAAATCCTGGAATTTATAGCATATTTCCCTTCCCTCCCTCCTCCTCATTGTGTTGATACACAGATTTACAGCTTTGTGAACTTCGTGAATAACTATCAATGGGTCATTTTCCTTTGGGGTAATTCCAGTAAAGGGTGAAAGAAATACAAGCAGAATGAAAGCCAAAGTCCACATCCCTGCTGTCACAAGTGACTGTCAGTTGAGATCAGTCTCCCGCGGTTTCACCTTCTGTTTCTTCCCTACTTACGGGAATTCCTCCAGACAAAGATGCAAACTTTCAATACTCTGTGCGCTTGGGAAGTGACAGAATAATAAATAGCAATAATTATTAGTAGTTAGATAAACTGATCCGAATGTGCATCCTTTAGTGCTTCGGCTGTTAGAACTAATCTTGACTGCTTCAAATAGGTTTGGTATTTGGCATTTAAGTTTATGTAGGTGGGGAGAAAAAGGCCATTGCCTGTGAAACTGTTCAGAAGTTACTTGCTGTTCTTTTTCAGTGAGTAATTACTCAGCTGAGTAGCATGCCAGGAGTCTCAGGTATGGAACTGTTTGATCAAGAGAGAAGTAGTTCCCCATCTTGCTTATGCACTAGCATAATTATGTGTACATATGTTTAGAATAAGGGTAGTTATCTTCAGAAATCTGGCTTATTTTGAAGAAATAATTGGAGTCTTACACTGAACATCAATTTGGAATTATGGAAAGAGGTATTTACCGCTGATTTGAGGCTGCCTCAAAACGTTGCTGGAAATAATTTTTCATAGGTTTCATAGTTTTGGTTCATGGGAGGCACGTTCTGTTCTCTTCTGGTGGGTACATAATATTGTCCTGCAGGAGAGTGTAGTACTACTAAGATAGCGAGCAGTGGTTTGTCTTAAAACTTGAAGTATGTTCACCTCCTGAATTGCGCACTGTTGGGGTGAACTTTCTTCAGGCAGGCGGTTTAGTGGTTAGGGTGGTTCCTCATCTTTGAAGTCGTGCGAATTTCATTGAAACAAACATAACCTTATGAGTGAAAGACTTTATTATCCAAGTAGAAGGCGGAAATTATTTTTGAGGGGTAATTATTGATTTTTTTTTTTTTTTTTGAGTTAGAGCATGTGTTCTCAACTAACAGGCTTTGGTTATAATTTTCTTTGTTTACTTTGTTTACCAATATAGATTGCAATGGTTTGTTTGCATCAGCTACTGTTGTTTGGCTACTGTATTAGTAACACTATCTACCTGACTGCCTTGGTAACTTGTATCATTCAGCCTGTCCCATGCTATGTACAGTCAATATATGTAGTATAATTTGTATTTGGTTTGTTGGATAACAGCTATATAAGGTAAATTATACGCACACACACATATATATAAGGTATAAAAGTCACTCCTTTATCAGGAAAAAGATTGGGCAAGGTGGGCAGCACCTGGCATCTTGTCTGTGATTCTGATGAAGAATTAATTGATTCTGATTAAATGAATTAACTGATTCTACCGTGGGTTCAAGGCCAAAGGCAGCTAAATGTGGCTGCATGATGAATGATCCTACTGTACTGAAAAAAACCCCAAGAATGGATGTCCTATTAGATGATGAAGCCAGAGAGCAGTTAACATCTGGTGTTATTTGAATGCTTGAAGGAGTATTGCCCGCCCAAACTAAATCCCAGATTTCATTTGTACTTCTATGTGTGCAAAATCTGACAAACAGAGAGGTTCACCCAAGTGCTGAAGTACATGGTTTTAAACAAATGAACTCATCTGCATGATGGATGGATACCAAAATCTTGGAGTGGTTGAAAGTGGGAGAGGAACTCCCTCTGAGCTAAAAAGAAACTGACGTTTGTTAGTGGTTTTCAGAAGTCTTAACAGCTACAAACTCATTAAGATAAAATTAGCTACTTTTCAAGGTAACTGTTAATTTTTAACATAAAGCACTCTTTAAAAGCTTCAGTAAATATTTGCAAATTTCACGTAAGTATCACTGAAACACTGTGTAAGCCTTGAAAATACTTAAATGGATCTGATTGTGAACCAGGAGTTTGGTGCACAAATCTGGGAGTTTGACAGAGAAATTCCTATTACTTGTTTTATGTCTATGTATAGACATGCATACTTGCTAAGTGTATATACTCTTTTTCCTACAAATTTGAGGCAATTGGAGCATTTGTCAATCGGGTCTGATTTTTTTTTCCTGACACTGGGAAGGATCCTTGTTTAGGGGAGGTTCTGCCTGTCCATATGAGAGAACAGTGCTGCTGTTAGGTGCTCTGCTCAGTAGTCACCTTTTGTTTGAATGTGCTGTGTTGTTTCTTCTAACTCATGTGGTAGCAGTTGATTTAAAGGCAATACTTGTAGCATTGCTCTGTGATCTAGAGCCAAAACAACACTACCTGGTCAATGGTTGTGAATGCAGATGCTTGTATGTGTGAATAAGAGTTCCGTGTGTATAGATTCCTCTGAATCTGTGGCAAACTCCTCCAAAGCCCTTCATCAGCTCCAGAATTATCACGGAGATGTGATCCAGTGGGAGCTGAAATTCTAAAAGTAGTGGCCAAGCTTCTTCAGAAACTATTGTGATGCAAAATGATAGCAAGACTGGCTTTGTGCTGTCTGGAGGGTTAACACAACTCAGGTGACGACATGGCCACGTTCGGGTGATACCAGCATGCCCTTTTTCCCCAAGCACTCTGTGCTCATAATGATTCACTGGTTCATGATGCAGCAGGGAGGTCCTTCCTGGGAATATCCTGCTTACTTCTTGGGTGTGCTCCTAGACATTGTTACTTGTATGACTGTCAGCCTGTAAACCAAAATGTTTGCCCTGAGTGCATCCCATTCTAGGGAAGATTTGTGTCCAGGAAGGATCAATATGGATCTGTGGAAGCAGACTGCTCTGCAGGGCAAATCTCAAGCTCAGGTCACAGTGCAGATGCAGTTCCTTATGAAAGATCCTGATGAGGACTTATGATACCTAAATATGACTGTGGTAACTTAATCAGCTGCCACCCACTACTCAGCTTCTATGCTGATCCTAAAATAACCTTTGTAGCATGACACATGCAAAGCTTTCCTCCCCTCTGGTTTAATCTCCTGTACACAGCCCCAGTGTGATGTTTATATGACAGTCATAAGGAAGACTCTGTAGGTGTATCCAGGCTTTTTATGAGACCATGACACGACACTGGTTTCTACATTTCTCTCTCTGCTCCTCGATGTTCACATTTCTGCCATGCTTTCAGTTTTGAAATGAGGAAAAGCGGTGCTGAGCTACTGTGTCTCATTAACAGGGTGTGAGCTTCTACTTTCCAGCTTACTGAGTGTTCAGTGTCCTTTGTAGGGATGCATGATTTGGACTTTCCCTCTTCTCTCTCCTTTCCCCTACTGATGTTTCACAAGAATAACAAACCATGAATGGATGTTAATGGCTCCATGCATAGATATATATAGGCTGTCTGGTTGCTAGGAAGATTTTATTGGCATAAATTTGGAGTATTTACAAGTAGCAAATTCACTGGTGAGATTGTACAGGCTGGACTAAATGAGCTCTGAAGGGCGTTTATAACACCTTCAGACAACCAGCCTTTCTGCTTATGGCAAAGGTGTTTGTAAGTGTGTGTGTGCACATGCATATATGTATTTAAAATATGGATCTCTATGCTTTTTTTCTTTCTTGGAAATATAGACGAACCATTAATGTGTCTGTTACTAGCATAAAATGTAAAATACATCAATTCTGTACTGATTTGGCAGCTGAAGTATGATTGCAGTGTGAGAATGTCTGTAATTTAAGTGACTTTGGTAAAGGGACATTCCTAGAAGGTTGATCACACCTATCTGAGGATGCTGAGGGAATGGAAGTAGCTGTGGGGTTTCTCAAGTACTTTGCTGGGTCTAACAGAAAAAAAACTTCTCTCTCTGGGTGGTAGAATGCAAATTCAGGGATGATAATGTCTCAGAATCTCAGTGTTCAGAGAGAGCTTGCAACAACTGTAACTTAAAGTCCTTGATTTTTCGTTGAGGAACAGCCTGAAGGGGAAGAGGAGATGTGGGAGGAGGATAGGAGAGTGGAGAGCAAGAAAATACCCTTTTGTAGTAGATTTAAACAAAACAATATCTAAGAAGCACTGGTGGTTTGAAAGTTGTTTGGAGGTTTTGTGTAATAGAAGTAGTCCCAGCTGAGAGACGTTGCCGAGCAGAGTTCAAACAAGGAGGCCAAAGGTGCAGCATAAATTTAGCTTTCAGATTGTTGCTGAAATAAATGAACATTATTCCATGGAATAATCATAACTGCCCATATGGCATAAATACAACCAGGAAGTGGTCCCTGACAGTACTTAGTTTGTATTCATTGCAACTTTAGACCCAGAGGGAGAAAAGATTGTAATCCTGTTCCAATTGTAATCAATGAATCTTACTATTGATTTGTGGGAGACTTGGTGAGTGTGGAAAGTGGGGATGGATGGCCTGAACTAAAGGCTGGGAAATAATTTATTGATGGACTACTCATCTTTGTTTAGTTTTGGTCACTGTATGTCACTTGGTGCTAGCTTGCTCTGTGATTTTAATTTGTTGTCTTTAGACTAAATGAATGTTTAATAAGACTGCGCCTAATAATTTTACAAGTAGCCTTAGGAGTGCATTCATTGTGTTAGAAGTATTTGGCAGAAGAGCTGAACAGGAGAGGTGCAGAGAAGGAACATCAGCCTGTCCAAGTGGCCACCTCAATTGGCAGAGACAAGAAGTTGATGTTCTTGACTGCAGCCTGACTTGCTTTGTAATGTGTTTTTATTGCCTAATCAATATACAATAGGAATCCATTCTCTCTGGTCAACTTAAGCACCACTTAATTGAGAAATAAATGATAAACCCATTAAGCTTTGCTCGTAGAGAACGTCTCAGGGTGATTATGGATGCTGAGCTAAATTTTTTGGCATTTCTTCAGTGAGACTAATTGCCTTTCCTCAGGGCTGCTCCACAAGCTTGGGTCAGATCCTGGTCTTGATGAATGGAAATAAAAATAAAATAAAAAGAACAACTCTGGGAGTTATCTTTTATTTTTTTCAACATATATATATTTTTAAAGAGTAGCAGTGTATACCAGACTTTATCTCTTTTCTCCAAAAATGGGGCTGCCTTTGTCTGCTGAACCTGATCAGCTCTTGGCCAGAGGCCTTTGCACTGGGGTGTGGACCTGATCTGTGCTTCTGGATTGGGTCCCTCAGGGTTGCAAGGGTTGCTTCTTGGGGACCCAGCATCATGAGTCAAGGGGTGGCCTGTTTGGTGTGTGGTGGCAAAACCAGAAAGCTGTGGCGGTCTTTGGTTGGTTCGGTGCCCTCTGTTCTTCTTGAGAAGGCTGATCTCAGCAGGGCTGCTGTCACAAACCACGCAGCTCTGTGACAGGGATCTGACCACTCCAAGAAGCTGGGTGTTTTTTCAGATCCCACCTCTTGCCAGGGTGCTGTGTGCCCTTCAACAGACAGAGGAGCCAGCAGGCATGGCAGCTCCGTGAAAACCATTAATTAGGAACTGGACTAGGAAGCGCTGCACCAGGCAGGAGTAGGGTGAGCTTTGTTTAATCGACTTCTCTAGTCAAATTTCCAGTTACAGCTACTGATTTGTAATGGAAACTGAAGGCACAAGCTGTGATACAGAAGCCCAAGGATGTATAATTCTGCTTGGCTTTGTGGTAGCTATGACTTACTAATTTAAAACAAAAAAAAATCCATGTAGAGGTGCTCCCTGCATAGGTTTTTGGCTGCAATTGAACTGGTCTCCTTTTGTGCCAGAACATCAACTTGACACCTGTACACCAGGGCTGGAGCTGAGCCTACCCAGTGACAGAGTAAGAAGTCTCTTCTTTTGAAGGATTACAACTTGGAAACAGCTCCCAGTTTTGTAGGAGAGGGAGAGCTAGAGCATTCAGAAACTTTCCTCTTGTTGTCACTGCTATGTGGATGCTGGTGATTCTTCCTGGGGCTATTGGAGCCTGCCTTTGTGGAGCTTGCAGGCTGTTGCATGGTCCCTGTTTGCCTTTGCAGCTATTCTGGCATTTAGTGGGCTGTGTGGCTCTTATTTCTACTTTCTTCAGTCTAATGTTGAGGGGAGTGGACTGTACGTAATTTGTAGATAGTGATCACTCTGAATAATATATACATGAGAGAGATTTCCTGACTGCAAGTGACTTGCTGAAAGAGCTGGAATCCACTGCCTCTTCTCAGGTGCACGCCCAAACCAAGAAGTCATAGTTATTATTTTTTTAATGTTGTGACCCCTGCCTTTCTCTTCCATGCAGACCTGCATCTGATTCCTGTGCCAGCTCAGCAAAATAAATCTGCTATTCACAGCAGTCCCCACTCCATGTAGTTGAGTGTTTGGCATGCACAAGGATGCAAGTAGCATCTCTGCCTTGTTGCGGATAAGGGTCTGGCCCCAAAACATTGCCCCATAGCCACAGTCTCAGTGGGACAGGAGTAACAATTGCAAAACTGGGTCCTGATTCTTGCCGCAGCCTTGCGTGTTGCCACCCCTTGCCTGCCCGGGTCAAGAGCCCAGAGGGCTGCAGAGACATCGTGTTCTCTTTCTGCACATTAATCTACCAAGTGCTGAGGGCATTGGATTTTCTTTCTCTGTAGCCTGACGGGTACAAATTACCCGTTGGGTGATGGGCTTGTGTGGGAATTGATGTCTTTGAATCCTTTCAGAGGTTTTGATTGGGTGCTGTCGGGATGTTGGGAAACCCTCCAAGGAAATGACCTGTGGGCTTGATGCCAACTGTACTTTCAGAAGTGACCTGAAACACTTGGAGCTGTTCCTGGTGATCAGAATTGCGCTGAAATGCCAGCATGATGAAAAAACAAACGCAGAATTGCTAAATGTATGTTGTCCTAAGATTGTGTGAACTGTTGTAACTGCTTAAAAAAAAAATAATCTGAAAAACAATGGCCCTCTCCTGATTTTCTTCAGGCCGTGTATCTGATCTGTCTCTGTACTTAAGCCATGCATCAGAATAATAATGAGAGAAGTATTTATGATTTTTGTTGGGGGCACACAAAGGGGTATTTGAATAGAAAATTTAAACCAGAGACAGCACGCAGAAATACTGTAATTTTTTTCTTTTCAGGGCATTGATTTGTATTTGATTTAAATTTTAGTGCAGAGAAGAAGTCTGATGTTTTCCAGGTTGCAGTAAGGTTTGAGTGTCTCTGCTTTCTGTCTGTGTAGAATTTTCCCTTGCCACCTCTGGAAGGAGAATATTTTATATACCATGACTTTAACTACTTTTTGATCTGAACTTAATCATCCTCTATTACAATGTTTAGGTTAAAGAGATTTTTATGGTATTCCGCTATTGGCTTTGAAAATCTTTATTCGCTGATATCTTTGTTGCTCATTAAATATGTTTTAATTTTTAAACCAAGGCTTCTTCCCTGAAAGAAACCAACATTTAGACTGATCTTTTCCTAATTATGGAAAACCTTCCTATGTTTTGTCAGCCTGCTGAATCTTTTCAGTAAAATGATGTACAGCAACTAGTATTGCATGTTAGTGTATAATTGAAGACAAAATGATTCTGCAGTAAATCTGTGCATTTTTTTTTTTCTTCCTCTAAACTAGAAAAAAAAAACAAGAGAAAGAATAGCCAAGGGACTGGCTGCATTCATAGTTAATAGTGTGGATACTGATGTACACGGCTGTTTGAAATTATAAATGCTTTGTCCCAGATAAGCTCTTGCTGTGAAGGATCCTGAAAACATGGAATTAGGCTTGCTTGGCCCTAAGAAAATATTTCTTTTAGTGTGAAGCAAACTTTCTTGAACAGATTTTGGGAGGCAAATCGTCTTGTCTAATTGATAAAATCAGCTCTCCAAGAAACATGTACTTTTCAACCCCCCCAAAAAATTTACCCACAAATATTTTGAACGTTATTATGTGAGCCAGGAGCAGAAGCATTTCTCTGAAATTCGGGGCTCATGGGTGTTCATCCCCATCTCTCTTAGCGGGCCTAAACCCTCCCAGCTGCAGCTTTCTGGCACTGGCTGCCCAGGTTGAGAAGCTCAGGGCTCCGTCCCGAATGACACTCTTATTATTGTCCCTTCAATTCTGTGAATCGGGATGAGGTTTGTGTGGGTGAAAGGCTTTGCTAAGAGCAGAGCTTTTGTTGCTGCCTCAGGCAGATGCAGCAGAAGGCACTGTCCTGGTGCCGGCTGGGTGCTCGCGGGCAGCCGGACAGTTCTGTGTCAATCGAGCTTCAGCTTTTTTTCCCAGTAAGTATTTGCTGATTGAAATTGAAGAATGGTGAGCACAATTCATCTTAGCATACAGAGAGCACCGGGTGTGAGCAGTGCTGCCTGGGACCAGACATTGACATACGGGCCGTCATCAAACTAATTGTTGTTTGAATTACCTGTTATGATCCGATGACAAATCTGCTTCGCTCCTGCCACTGGAGCAGAAAATGTAGCTTGAATTGGCGTGATGTTAGCAAGTGTAAACTGTACTTCAACAAGATGGATAAACCCAATTATGGGGCAGACCTGTAGAGAGAAAATCCATTTAAATCTCGTAATGTTAAGCAGAGCTGTGTTTAATTCATTTGGACCAATTTGGGAATGATGTATGAGTGTTGGTGAACATTAGTCAAAGGGAGAACAGCCGGGGAAGGAGATGCAGTGCTCGGTCAGGATGGCAGAGGAGAGCTGCGCCGTCTCAGCGGTTAGCACTAATGGCTGTGGAAGGCTGAAATGACAAAAAGATGTACTAACTGCTATTAGGGGAACAGCCCAGTGTAAATGAACCAATAAGAGAAACATATGGAGCAGAAAGAAGGTGTGGTATTTTTCTTAAAACTATTGATCTTTCAAATTGAGAAGGAAATGTATCTAAATTGAAAACAGCATTGTGCTATTTTTTGTTGTTGTTCTTTTTTTTTTTCCCTTACTGCCACAGAAAGTGTGTAGGATATTTTTTTAACGTCTGTTCTCTTGTGCATATTTTTAAAAAAATGGTTTGTCAAGACACCAGGAGGGCTGAGGGTTTTTGTTTTTTAAATTAATCTGTATTCTATTTTCTTGAATAGAGGAGAGGTATTGGTGACTTCCCTGCAGATTGTTCTTGGTGGCATGATTGCTTTGTGGGATGTATTTAATGTGGACTTGGTCAGAGGTTTTCCAGCTGTGGCTTTCCTTATTTTAAAAGAAAATTAGGTTCAGTGCCGTGCAGGTGGATTGACTGATTTATTCCAGAGGATACAGATGCTGTACGATAAGGGCCTAAGAGGCTCTCACTGCTTATTTATTGGCTTAATACCTAAAACATTGTGCTTGGCCGTTGCCAAATGCTGAGGAAGGTGCAAGTGAGCAATCTCGCAATGGTGTTGCTTTGACAGGGCAGATGCTTGAACAGTGAATTTGCTTGACTTGTAGTTTGAGGTCTTCAGTGGGTTCTGGAAGATCAAACCCTCATGCAGGTGTTCTGTGTCGTTTTTGACAAAAATAAAATCTTTCTTGATGTTACTTTCCACAAACTTTTAAGTAGTGTATAAAGAGGCAGCACTCTTTGCATCCCTCTTTGCCTGTGCATGTGTTACTGTGTGTCTGCTTTCTTCCATCGCATCACAGCAGTGGTCTGCTCTACTTCTGCAGCTTCTGGCTGCCAATAGCATGGGAAAGGGAAATATTTGTCTCTCAGCAGTGCTGGTTGGAAGCCCTTACCCGAGGTATCAGCCTCACAAGTTTGGCTTTTTTTTTTTTTTTTTTTTTTTTTTTTTTTTTTTTTTTTTTTTTTAGGTCAGATTATCATTTTTGGGACACTTGTAGGTGCTGAAGAGAAATAACCAGCTGCTGATGTGTAGAATTTTGGGAGTCTTGTAGTAATTCCTTGTTTCTGGTACACATGAAAGCAGTGAATGGTAACAAAAGTGCTCCTGCAGAACTTCATTTACAGCACAGGGAAGGAGGTAATCTTTAGTCATCTATACTTCAAAGCGTGTTAATTTTTTGAAGGCATGATTTCATTTTGAAATCTACTAAATCTAAGCTATTAAAATGTTTTCAAACAGTTTTCTTGCTTGGGAACTCTGGAGTTTTCAGTGTGATGGAGAGAGGCCCATCTGCATTTCAGGAAGGCAGGCAGTCCTTGTTCCTGCCCTGTCCTAAAAATCCATTTAGCCTTAGTGAGAAGATGTTGAGTAAGCTTGCTTGAGGGGATCGAAGAGAATGTGCTCCAAGTTGTTTAAAAGGCCTTAGTTCTAATGCATGTGTCCACCATGTCCCATGGACACGACAGTGCTGGCCAAAAGGGGCCGTGTTGCTTTTCTCAACAGTGATGGTGAATGGGGCAGTAACATTCACCCTGAGCTGTGTCACCAAGTGCACCAATATTATTTTAAAGAAGGTTTGTGTCCAGGAGACCTTTCAGAGGGTTTGGAGGAATCTGTTAGTGACAGCGTTTGCCATGCTCTGTGTCCCATGAGCCTGTTCCTGGAGCGGTCACTGCGGGTGAGCGCTGCCGTGCGGTCCTCCTCTGCTCTGGGGAGCAGCAGGGACAGCCAAAGCCCTGGGGACCACATGGTAACTGCGCTTACATTGTCAACACTTCCTCTTCTAATCCCTGTTCTGAGAATAACCAAATATTCAGACTTAGCAACTGTTTTTCCTGCCTAGTAACTTCATCTCCTGCAACGTCTGCCTTTTAGAATGTGTCTGGATCACCCAGCGAACTGCTCAGTGTGTGTATGGTTTCTTTTTTCCCCCTTGTGGGTCATTTTTTTTTTTTTTTTTTAAAGTCTGTAAGACTGCCCTGCCAGCTGCTGTGCTTTAGAATTGCTTAATATTTTTATTTAATTATAAAAGTGTTTTTGTTCTGTAATTTTTTTTTTTAAGTTGGAGTGCAAACAAGAGGACTCAAGGCTCTTCCAGTGTCCGAGATGCATGTGTTACACGGGAACATTGAGCTTGTACTTAATTAAGGCTCACTGTTTGTTGAATGAAGTGATCATCTACTGAATGCTGACATAGGATATGCTTTTATTTTGCAGAGTATAGATCATATCAAACATGGGTATCATGGGAAGGTAATACATACCCTGTGACTGTCTATTAAGCAAAATGGCTCTGCTGATAAGCATCTTGGGCAAAGCGCTGTTTAAAATGGGAGGAAGGATGCAGAAGTTGTTGAACCCGAAGGGTTCGTTGAGATGGCTTCTGAACAATGCAGGAATCCTGCTTGTTCTTTGGGCTCGTTGTCTCTGCCTCAGTTTTTTGCACATCTCTGAAATGGGAATCACAGTTACTTAATGCTGCTTCAGAGGTGGAAGGCTCTATTCTATTTTGGAAAACGTGTTGTACTGAGGTGGAAAGGACTTTGGAGAAGTGCACTTAAAGCTGGGTAAAATGAAATACATATTTTTTTCTTGTTAACATTCCCTGAAGATCTTTTTTTTATTTTTTTTTCCCCCTTTGACTTCCTAACAAAATCATATGCAACAGAATAAGCTGCTGAACGACTGCGCTGGCTGACAGTTTCTCAGGATGGAAGCTGTGTCTTTGGACTTCTCTTTCTTTTCTCTTGTACCAGATGCTGATTGTGTTCAATAATTATGTATACGAAAGAATTTTCATTATGGCATTGTGGTTTTGTGTTCTCAGAAGTGTTTGGAACAGAGTGGCCACGAGAAGCCAGATGGCATGACACATTTCAAGCTTTGTTTCTTCCTGACCGCTTGCACATTTTTATTTTTTTTTTTTCCTCCTCTTAAAGTTTGAGGAAAAATTGTATTGATTCTAGCAATCTCATGGAAAATCCTAGACAAAATCAGCAGGGATGGGATGTAGTCTTTTGGATATGTTGGATTTTTTGAGCTTGCTTTTAGTGAAGAATGATTTGTTCCTATGCTGCCATTTCTGCTGGATGGTAGTAGAATTTCCCACTGGGGCAGCTGCCACTCTGTTGGAAGACCACAGCATTTCCCCTGTGCATCAGTATATTAAAGGAGAAGAGAAGGAGGAATCATCTTGAACTTTGGGAAAAAAGGTTAAGAGAGTGGGGGATTGCTGGTTTTTCTTTTTCCTGGTGGGAGGGGAAAAAAACAGCCAAAAATTACAAGAAAAATATATATAGAAGACTTAGGCCTTGTACACCGCCAAGGATTCTGCTTGTGCTCACAGTCCTGTAGGAGTCTGTGCTCGTGCAAAATGTCTTTTTGTCTTCAAGACTGGTTTTTGGAGTTCAAGCAAATTCTGCCATTTCTAAGCACTGTTTTGAAGCAGATTGCAGATATTGTTTTTTGGGGGTGTTGGCCAACCAGTGGTAATTTAAAGACGTTAAACTTTTGTTTTTATAATAATATGCATATATATTTAAAGGTGGCAGATTATTAGCTTACCAATTTAGCATTTGTAGAGCTATCTCTATTCAAGTGTCAGCAACAGGGCTGTGAGGTTTACCTCGCTGTGTGAACTTCCAGGTCTATGTGATGCTGTTCCACAACTTGCTCTGCTATCTGAAAACAAACAGAAATGCAAAAGAAAAAACATCCCAACATTACAAAGTGAGGGGGAATAGAATAGTGCGTAGTTCCAACAACAGTATCAGCTTTTGTCTGCTGTTTGTATTTAGTATTTTCCCATTTTGTGACTTTTTTTGGTAAATGATGTATTTTAAAGCGTAAAAGAAAAGCGAATTCTAAGACTGTAGTTTGGACAATACTGATAGGCTTGTTTCTTGGTTGACTTGGAAAAGTTCACACTGGATAACATGAATTTTATTAAAACAACCTCTATACTCATCCTATTTGAAGGTGTTTTACAAGAATTCTGTATTGATTAAAAATATATTTTTTATTATTTTTATGTATAACAAATGCTGTTCTGTGGTTAGATACAGAGACTGAGGTCTGTGCTATGTTATGGCTTTTTTTTCAGTCAGTATGCAAAATATTGGTTGCATTGGTGTACAAATTGAGGGGAACAGAGTGAATTGGTTTGCAGTCAAAAACCACATGCAAAGTAGGTAGGGTTTTGATTTCTGCTTTAGTGGTTCTGTTATCATTGTTATTTACCACGAGAGTGGCTTTTTATCTCAGAGTCTGTGCTCTTTAGCCTATGAGTTCTTGGTTTTGTGGTTTTTATCAGCAACCTTCAGAGTAGCTTCTAGAGTTCTTAATTGTGCTCTTTGCAGGTCCCATTGCTAGTGAGATCTTTAAGCTAGATAAGAAGAAAAAGCGCCTGAGAATTACTGTAGGGTAAAATAGCTCCCCTTGCCCATCGTGTGAGCTGGATGGGAATGAAAATCTCCCTTTCAAGAGATGTGTCTGACTTCAGTTGTGGAGTAGCTTGAAACTGCTGAAACAGCTCTTTCTCAGAGTCCTGTACATGCCTAATATTTCACTGATTGGGGACATGAAATGCTTTTAAATTTTTTTTGGTTTCCCAAGAATTAAATAACTTCAAGAGGTTATACAAAAAGTTATTTGAATGCTACATTTAGTAATGCTTTTACTTCATATTGCCTATACTGAATATATAACAGAAGGAAAAAGTCACGAGCCTTGAGTTGGGAGACTGATGAGTGAAGGAAAGTCAAGAAGTAGTGCTTTTTAAATTTACAAAGCATGAAACCTCTTGTGTTTTCATGTGGTTAAGAGCAGTGGAAACCTCTTCTTGAAGGTGAAAGCTAATTATATTTTTTTCCCTAGCATCATGCTCTCTAGAACTTGTGTTGTTTGAGAAACATCAAGTACTGTCAGCCACGTGATGAAATTGAGGAATGGCAATTCTCTTTGCTCCCATCAGTAACCTTAGGAGAGTCAGTAGCAATGAAAGATTTTTGCACCTAAAAGAAACCAGAAGCTGGATCTAACATACTTCATTCATTCACTATTTCTCTCCATCACCCTTGTATACTATGCAGGGTGCCTGCTAATGGTAGACCAGCTATTGAAGGGCAACGTTTTAACTGCAGAGCTTGGATTTCATCAGTCTCTCAATTATAATGTTGTGATGAGGACTATTCAGTTTTGACTATTAACGAAGAACTAATAACACTGACTTGTTTAACCCACGGTGTGGCCATGAACATCTCTTAAAAGGCTTTCTTCTGTTTGATATATTCCTGAAAAGGAGAGGCTTTTATATCTAGCACACAACTGAACCACCTTCGGCAAAGCAGAGACAGTTGCAGAAGAGCACAAATGATTTCCTGAAAACACACTGGTGTGGTCAAGGTGGCCTATGGATAGTTAACACTGGTTGGGTGGAGGAGGCCAAACTGCCCCATAAATTGTCTCCCTGAGGGAGGAAAACAAAAGACTACATAAAAAATGAGCTGCGGAATTATTCATCCTATTGATAGGCATGAAATTAGTAGCAGCAAGAGGAAGAAATCTGTTGCCAATTTTATACTATTTTGCTGCATGTCTGTTTCTTTTGTTTGCAAGGAATTCTCTTGTACTTGAAGACTTGATTTCCATTTTATGGCTCGCCATGCTCTGTGGGCCTCAGGAACATGGTGTGTTAGTGATGTAGCTTTGCTTTCATTAGAACAGGAGTATGGTTTATAGGCACAGTAAACACCTTCTGATGGTTCATTCCAATTAATAAGTGAATAACCCCCCCTGTGCTGTAGAAGGTGATTTTACTTGATGTTTTGTGATTGGAGGTGAGAAATGTAGCTTTATATATACAGACTCAGTTTATGAATTGCAGCCTATATTTAATTAGCATGCTGCCTCCCCAGCATCCTCATCTACACTTCTCCACCAGTCCATCTCTCTGGGACTCCTGCCCTGAACAGCTCGGTATCTTCAGCCAGCGCTTACAGATTAATAAATCTGCCAGGAAAGCATTCCCTCTTTATCTGTTTGTCTGTGGAAATACCCACAAATGTTAACTCTGACCACAAGCCTGAGACGAGCAATTTTTATGTCTCAGCTGCTGGCTGCTTTTCCTGTAGCTATAAGTGCCATGATTTCTGAAACCTGATGCTTCGTCCTCCGGTACTAGAAACAGGAGTTCTATTCCCCTGGCAAGGGGAGTGTCCCAACTTTCCAGCAGAGCAAATTCAGCTCATTTGTTTCCCTCGTCACTTCATACTGACCAGACTGGAAACAGCTCAGGGTCGGTATGCAGAAGTACTCTGTTACTCTGTAGGAAGTTCCGCTGATGCCTCCGCAGGGACGCTCGCCGTAGCTGGGACCTGAATTACAGCTTGGGGAGGAGATCGAGGAAAATGTTTTTCTGTGTTACCTAGTTCCCCATGTGTTACTCGGCCAGAAAGGCAACACTTCACTAAGCAAAGGGACTCAGGCATATATGTTGCATTTCTCACTTAAACAGTTTCCCTTTTCTGTGCCTCCCTTTTTCACTCCCATCTGGTTTTGGGGCAGGTCAGTCTTTCTCACTCCTGTTTGTACAGTACCCAGCACAAAAGCACTCTGTTCTCTGCTGGTGCCTTTGGGCACTGCTCTTATATGTATAAAAAGGTATAAAGTTTACATCAACCTTTTTTGTAACCTGTCTTGCACAAAGAACTGTATGTGCCAAACTGTACAATGCAGCGGTGTCTCAAATGCATGATGGTACACTGTGAAGGATTCAGTGTGGTTTTGTGATCTGTAACTCTAGCATAATGTTGTCAGTCACTCTGGATTACAGACTTTAACACAGTTATAAACCTGCCTCCAAACTCTCTTTTTTTTAATGGTCATATGAGTATAGTTTTACAAATGAATGTCATTCCTACAAAGACAGTGAGAGCACATCTATTGCTTACATTAATTAAATCAAAGCTAGCTAAAAAATTGTGAAGTAGTCTATTCCTTTATTTTCAATTATTTTTTCTTCTTTTTTTTTTTTTTTTTTTTTTTTTTTTTTTTTACTCTTGGGTTAGAGGATGAAACTCTGATTTCTTTCTTTTCTTGCAAGTTGCATCCCTGAGCAATGAGCCCTACTTTCAGTATGTCTCTCTATTTGAAGGTCAGATTCTATTCAAATAATGTAAAATATCTCTGTGTGGATTTCTTTCCCCTCCTGTCCAAGAAAGTGATGAACTGAATCCCAGAATCTCAAGGAAACAAGTTTGTGGATCAAAAACGTTCTGGCTCACGCTAGAATAGAACAAGAGGGGAGCTGTGTGCTCAGTTTACCATGCTGAGTTCAGACTCTGGTAGCTTTATGAACCTGTCCCAAGGTCTGAGCTTTGTTAAATGCTTCTCCATGCACTATTAATTGGTGTGGAGAGGAGGCACTGTGGTGTATTCCTCCAGCTGTCTTGCGAGGTGTTGGTTTCACTCTGGGGTGGAAGCATTTGCTCGTGTGAGATGGTACAAGAAAAAGTTTGTGGATAGAGAAAATCAAGAGAGTGAGGTATGCAGAGACATTTCTGTTTTCTTCTCTTCTGGATATTTATCTTTTTCCCTCTGAGTGTTTGCTGGATCTTACTTCAGTTATGCAGGAAGTTACACAAAGCAGTGAACAGAGCCAAGTTATGTATTGTATCTGCCTCAGCCATCCTTCTCTCCCCCCTTGACACTTCATGTTTGCTGGTGGTTTAAAACTCAAGCTGAGGCTTTTAAATCAGTGCTTGGAGCTTGGTAAAACTTGAAGCTTGATTAAACTATAGGAAAAACTAAGAAGGTGTCATGGGTTGCCTGTGTTTATGTGGTTGAAGACCCAGTAATCTGCTAGTTTTCATAAGAGGACAGCTTAAGGCAGTGCAGGGTGTGTTTTACAGTGGAAATCGAGCTGTAAAGAGGTTAACTGAGCTGGTGAGTTGTTGTAAGGAGCTTGTGTGCATGGATCTAGATGTTAAGCAGCGAGCTGAACTGAGGCTCGTGCTCCTGTTTATTGTGCGGGGATTTATGGCAGTCCGAGGTGGGACCACCTCTGTGATGGCCAGGCTGTGAGGCAATGCTGTTTTCTTGTATGTACTTGTTTTCCTGGCTAAAACTGCCTACTACACGCCTGCATAGGAGGCCACCTCTGTTATTCCTGGACAGTCTCCAAAAGCATCTTAAGGCATTTGCAGTCTCCTCTCCCTCGCCCATTGACATCCTTGGCAGAGCACTGCTGACCAGACACATGTTATTACTTGGGTTTTTTTTTTGTTTGTTTTTTTTGTCTCAAGGGATGTCAATCTTTGCTGAACAAGACCAGCTGTAGTCACCAGAAAGGTCTTGTACTTTATGAAGGTATGTACTCGGGAAGAATTTGTCCCGATAGATTTGATAACAGGTAGCATCAGCTTGCTGCTTCTTCACAGCGGTTTACCTCTAGGAAAGCAAACTAGCATTGTATCCTGTAAGACCCCCTGCAGCAGTTTGTGTGCTAATGCTCACTTTATGAACAACAGTATGGAGTCCACTAAGCAAAACTTTGACCGAGGTAAAACAGAACATACATGAGCTACAGGCTGCTGGGTTTATCATCCCAGACTAGTATTTAAGCTGGCCTGATGTACTCAAGCCCCATGATGTATGCAACACTTCCCTTTTTCCTTTCCCCTTGTTAGTGCTCTTCACAGCTGCCTTAAGAGCAGCCCTTTTGACACAGAGGCTGCAAATGCCACCGTGGGCACTTGGAATACTCCTCACCTCCAGCATCTGCAGGGCTGTGGCTTTCTCCGAAAGAAGAGCTTTCATGTGTTCAGCACAGCACTGGCATTGTGCTTCCTCCTAGAAGTGCCTGGCTGGGGCAGGCCATCGTTTTGTGGGAACAGAGCTCCTTCTTGGAGGCATTACTGCCAAGAGTTTAGAGGGTGGCTGCTGGAATTCAGACTCAGTTTGAGGTGCCTGCAGATTTTTCCTTCAGATAGGACTTATGAGTAGAAATCCTAAGTTGATTTTTTTTTTCTTTGAATTGTATTAAGCTCTTAATTGGACTGATTCCTGAGACTTGCATAGCTACATGTGATTGCAAAAGGACTTCAGTTGTGCTTCATCTTTTTGATTGTGACCAATTTTAGTCAGAAAACAAAAGCAAGCTCTCATGTGCCTGATGGTCTCTTTTGCTATGCTCTGAATGGGTCTGTGGATACTTGCTTGTCAGTTCAGCCTTCCTCACAGAGCATTGTTATACATCCTTGCTACCATCTATCTACCTTACACTAATGTTACTGTAAGGATCAGTCATTCCTTTTTTTTTTTTTTTTTTAAATGCCATTATTCCTTACAAACTGGATTTCCAATCTCATCTCCTTAAGTTCAGAGCCTCCCATGGAGCGACTTCTTTTTTTTTTTTTTCTCCAAGAATGATTTTCAGATAGGAGGATAAGATCTACAAGCGTCAAAACAACAAAATAATTGAAAATTCCATCAGAGCAATGATTGTAGAGAACAGAAGGGTGCATGTTTATTGGACTGAGAGAGCAGTAATAACCCCCTTTCTTAACCTACTTTCTCATTTAGTGCAAGGACATCACTTACACTATCCTGGCCTTTGTGTGGTATGCTGAACGGGCAGACACTCCTTTTCCCTTCCCTCCTCCTCCTCTCTGAAGTGTGAATGTTGATTTGGGCAGTTTATTCCCGACTGAGATCCAACAATTGTTTGAATTGAAATGGTTATTGTAAGTGGGTTGGTGGTTTTTTTTGTTTTTTTTTTTCTCTTTCCCATCTCCATGTTGGGACAGCCTATGAGATGTGTTTCATGAAGTCAACAGCTGAATCTTTTAAAGTACACCCTCTTTTCCCCCTGCTTTTTCTTTCTCCCTCCTCCTTTGGCTGCACAATCTGCTGGATGGGGGGAAAATAAGTTTGGCACCCACATGTTAGAGAGCACTGATTAGTTCCTAAAAGAAGTAGCAAGTTGATTGCTTACAGAGATGATGTAAGCCATTGCTCTGGGGTACATCAGGTTGGATTTCTCATGTTTTATCTTATAAAGCCTAAATTAACAGCTGGTTTGGTTTGAGTTCTCTGGGATCTGACTAAAGGATTACAGCCCGTTCTCAAGTGATTCAATCGAGTTTAATTTATTTCAGGTCTATCAAAAAAGATCAATCAAAGCTCTTTTGAAAGTAAAGCTGTAATCGGCCTGTGTACTTAGATGTCACTGTTGTTGTATTTGCTTTGCTTTTCTGATGGAAAAAAGTTCAGGCTGCAGCTAAGAGCATATTGCAGACTTTTTTTTTTTTTTTTTTTTTTAACTCGATTAGATTTCTATAATGTTATTTGTGTTTTGAGAACTGTTGCAGCTTGTATATATGTCTAGCCAAGTCTACTCGTGTCCTTTTTTGTGAATCCCTGAACTTGAAACTATACTTGAACTGGGAAGGATCGTGGTTTAGTGGTTAAAAAAAAATACAAGTAGGAGTTGGGAATCCAGATTCCTCTGCTGATTGCTAGACCTAAGACATGACCTCAGGCATCTCATTTAATTGTTGTTTGTCTCAGTTTCCCCATCTGTACAATAGGAATAACAGTATTTAAAAGTGAGCTAGACACAAAGTAGCTTGTTTACATAAGGGTGTGATTTAGAAATCAGCATACTCAACTGAGTGCAATTTTCTGTATGCTTTCTTAAATCAGTGGTCTGTACTGTTGTCTTAATGTGTAGCTCTGAGCTGAGAGCTGAAAAAGACAGTTTAGCTAATGGTAAACCAAGTTTTTGGCTAGCTAGTCTAGCTAATCAGATTTTAGGGAGCCAGATTGCTGCAGCCTCAGGAAGCAAAGTATTAAACTAGTATAAAGCCTTTCTACCAGTTTCCGTTTTTAAAAAGTCTTTTGGAGCCTAGCTGTCCCGGCAGACTTCATGCCAGATCAGGTATCAGCTGGCCTCCTGCCACTGACATAAACTCCATACCACGGTTTCTTGTTAATTTGACAAGAACATAATTGAGTGCCCACACCCTAGCTGGATAGATGCTGTGCTGTTGGATGATCTGGTAATGCAGATGTGCGATAAACATCGTGGAAACGTGGCCTGATCTAGCAATTGCACAGAAGTTTGTACAAGTTTTGTTTAATTAATTTCAAAACTGATTTTTCAAGTGCTAGTTTCCACGTGCAGTCAAGGTAGGAGCACATCCTGAGGATGAGGAAAAATATACCACCGTGGTTTCAGGCAAAGGTTGCACACCTTGGTTCTCACTTTCTTTCCTTGCATTGGTGGGATACGAAGCTGGTCATTTTGTGGCATGTGGCTTGGTCTCTGAATCCCATTCAGGTGTCTGTGGGACATTTGGGAAGGAGGGATGGCTGTTAGCCAGTCTGACGTCACACAGCATTAGAAGTGCTTGCCTGGTGGAGAAGCACCATGACAATATACCAACAGCTGGCAAAACTGCTCTTGCTACCAGCACCTCTCCTGCAGTTTGTTGGTTAATGCTTGGTAGTAACAGTTTTGATTATTAGAAATCTCACCTCATCCTAGGGACCAGCAGCCTTGCTCTGGAAGAGGTCAGTGATAGTCAGCTTCACTCAGAACAGACCCTTACATGACGCAGGTTTGACAGCCACTGGCTTCCATGACAGTGTGAGAGAGGCCTGTGGCAGTGAGATGTTATGAAGCAATGCTTTGCAATTGGAACGAGTCTTGCAAATATTGCATCTTCTGCAGGAGAGAGGTTTGCAGAGTAAAACGTTTGAGTAACAGTTGGTAAATTTTCATTCAAGGAGTGATTATGTTGACTTTGTTTTTAGTTGAGTAAGCCATTTCTTGTTGTTTGTTTTTACCTTTCTCCTGCTTCAGCTTTTGGAGAAGGAAAAAAAATATTCAAATTTCCTCTTTGGTTGGTAGATTCTTGAACAAGCTTGCAGATTTGGTTCCTTCACGTTGCTTCTAATCAGCATAATTGTTCAGGTCGTTAGGAGTTGGAAAGGTGTCTAAATTTTATGCTGCTGTAAGTTGATCCATTGAGTCTGCTGAGCCAGTGGCACCCTTGGTTGGCACCTTTGTCACAGGAGCACCTGTGATGGCCTCACTGCCTGTTGTTGGGTTAGTCTCTTTTCTGTCACCAACAACCACGCGACATGTTTCTCTTATCACCTGTTCAAGGTTCTTGCCTATAAAAAGCTTCCGCGTATATTTTAAATGCCAGAAATAAATGGCTTAAGTTCATTTTACGTACCATACGGCTGTTTGAGTCTTTTTTTTTTAGTAATCCACTTCCCAGCCACCAAGTAATTCTCAACCGTCTCCTACCTGAATGAGTGAAATGACTGCCACTCCTCTTGCAGATAGAATATTTTTAAGATCTTCCCTTCATTTCTTTTAACAAGCTGGCCATTCTCTGGGCAGCTGCTCTTCCATGTAGGTACTTAAAAAGTAGCAGCAGCAGGTCTGCATTTGTAGAGCAAGTATGGGATTCTTACTGTGGCTTGGTGTAATTGTTACTGTTTTTCTGTAACGTTCCTTATAGTGAAATAGATCTATCTTGTTGTATCACTAGATTAGAGAATTGAAAATGATCAAGCTGAATTCCTCTGTCTGAGTTCTGCCTTTCCTTGGAGTCCTTATGCTCATACTGGGATTGATGTAAGCAGGTTCTCCATCCCAGCATTAATCTTGGGAATATGTTTATTAATCTGACAGTCACTTCCAGAAGTTGGGGATTTCTCTCTCAAGTGTGGGGAATTTTATCTGTTGTTTAAGGTGTGAAGACTGCTGTATTTGCCAACACAGAATAGATACAGAGTCTTTATCTATGTATATTTTCTACTTTATTTTAAAGCAATCTGTCAATTAGTGAGTAGCTTCCTATTCCTGCGCTGTTCAGCAGCAGCTTCAACCTGTGATGCCTTGCAGCCAAGTCTCCCCTTTTACAAGCCAAGTCCCTGAGATTGCCTCTTTTTGATCCTCCCATGTACCTGAACCCTCTGTAATTCCACCCCCAGCCCCAGTTACTCGTACCTGAGTGAAAAACAAGAAAGGAGGTTCAGAGTAAATGCTAATAATTGTGCATGTAATGTAATTGGAAACATTTCATTGACATGCTTATGTGAGCTGCTTCTTCATCTTAGTGCTTCAATGTACCACTAGACTTGCATTTAGCTTCTTGTGTCTGCTCTTTGATGCAGGTAGGCCATATTATAAATAGGCTCGTTGCTATGGTGAAAATAGGAGTCCTTGTCTGCTGAGTGTAACCTTTCCTACTTTCCTGGACATTGTAATTTCCCACCCCCCCCTTCCTTCCTCTCTTTGAATATGTGGTGGTAGAATAAAATCGTATTGTCTTTGGGGGATGGCACTTCCACCGATGAGCTGGGCTGGGGGATGATGCTTTTGCAGTGCCCTCGGACTTGTGGGAGGATTTGGGGGGCTGAGAGAAGAGACTGGAAATCCCTTCTGTGGTGACTCAGCACTGCTGAGAGCTCTGCAGGCTCCTCTCCTGTCCTCAGGGAGAGGGAGATGAATAAACTCTCCTGCTCTTCCCATTACCTAGCTTCTGTCAGTTATTTTTACAAGGTTAACACATTGTGCTAGGAGTTTGCGTTGTCGTGCCAATAAAACTTTAATAATGATGATAAGATTGACTTGCACATGGCCAGGAGATGAATCTCTGGATTTAGTTTCAAAAGGAAGGTGTGTGTTTGTCAGTAGCTGCCTGCCAGGTCCAAGGACTACTGAGGCTCATTTCAAAGCTACACAGAAGGGAGTGCTCTTTAGGGCTGATGGCTATAAAAGCAGGAGGTGGCTGCTCCTGTTTATTAATTTGTTGAACTCATTGTTCTCCAAAACCCCCTTTTTATTTTGTTATTCTGCTGCGTTTTTTGCAAAAGGAACTAAAAAAATCAAGTGTGAACGGGGGCTTTGTGAGGCAGAAAGCTCTTAAGAGGGAGGGGAAAAGGGCAAGACTCCTCACTGTGTCACCTCATGGCTGAGAATGTGGTGGCAGGAACCTCCATCCCTTGTCATGCATGTTGCATACACATAACCAATGATGGTGGTGATGGTGGTAGGTCCTCCAAGCACTTCTCCACTGCTTTGTGGGGAGCATGCTGAAGCTGGCATTTGGGACTGCAGCTCATCAAAACTCAGCCCACCCTCTGCCTGTAGTCCACTGTTGCACCATCCAACTTCTCTTCAGGTGGTTGAAAGAGGGAAAACTGTTATTAATTCAAGCTTGATTTTTTCCTCGTTATGACCGGTAGTAGTATTTTTAAATGAAGATGATTAATCTTTAAGAACAAAATTTCATGTCATTGTTAAGCTGTTCTAGTGAAGTTTAGTTGTAGCTAAAACAAAACTAAGGGGCAGGATGTAGGAAATCCCATGCGCCTAATTTTAGAGGATCTAAATTAGAGACATTTATATTTTTCTTCCTTTAAATGCTTTTTAAGAGCAATGCCTTACATCTTGGCCTTGTTTGTAGAGGGTTTGTGTCCCTACTCCTTGTGCTGACTTGAAAAACATGCTGGACGTGGCAGGGCCCCTGCTGCCTCCTGCCCCTGGATCAGGTCTTATCCAAGGTTTCAACTCAACACCTCAGAATATGGGGAAGGAAGCACAGTTGTGTGGTGGGAATGGGGATTGGGATGGGATGAGGAGCACTGCCTGGAGGGATGCTGTCCTTGCTCCTCCCCACTGGCATCCCACTTCACGGTGGGGGCTACACAGGTGTGGGCTGCTTCAATAGCTTAGAAAGTGTAAAATGTGGGATAACTTAGGAGAATGACCTGCCTGTCTGAGAAAACTTAGTTTAACTTAGAAGTTTAAAAATGGCCCTGTTATCCTCTAATATTAGCGTTTATGTGACCTGACATTTTATATTTGTGACCTGAGAGAGGAAGCAGCGCAGAATGGGGCTGCTGTACTTGATGTTATTTTTCTCTCTGCCTCAGAAGCAAGACTGCATCCCAGAATAGCAAGCGGTGGGGAGGTCAAGCTTATAGTGGTGTTGGCCCAGTGTGACCACAGCAGGACATCAACTTAGGGCCCCACAGCTTTGTTGTTGCCTGTCCTGAGGTTGCTGGCTGCTGACTACTGTCAGGACCTCTCCTCATGCCCAAATCCAGGTGGGGCAATGGGGCCGTGTTGGTAGCATTCCTCTTGGGACCCAAGGCCTTGGGACTGGAGGTGGCCTGAGGTTGCACACATGAGATCCAAGTCCATCTCTGCCACAAGCTTCCTGTTTTCATTTTTAGAGAATATCACTCAAACTGCCTCTCCCTGCTTCCATCCCTATGCAAAATGGGGCTGAACGTACTTTGCTCCTGGGAATGGTCTTAAATACATCTTTGCTTAGAAAACAATACAGAGGTCAAGTTGCTGGATGAGGTGCAAGACAGTATCTATGTATGGCTGGAGAATGAGACCTTGCAGGAACTTGTGTTTGAGTCGGAGGTGCAGCAGAATTGTTCTTTCACCAAATTCAGCCTACATTTTATCTTTGGATAAATTTGCTAGGCTTGGGTTTCAATGTACCAAGGAAGAAACACACGTGTGAGAGGGGCTTCCTTTAGATTAGTCACCAAATCACAACATGCTTGTAATTTTTGCACTGGAAAGAAGAGACCTGAATCCAATTAGATGACATTATTAAATCCACCACAGTAAACATTCAACAGCATAGATTTCTTTATTCTTAAGCTCAGAACCAATAATAAACTTGAGTTTGTGTCCTTCCTAATACACAGATTGCTTCATACCAAGCTGGGTAGCTTGGCACCACAGTACCAAGGTTCACTCCTGAACGTGCTGCCTATTTTGAGGGGGGGACCCAAATCTGAATCGTGTCTTCAAATCTTCTAAACAACTGTGAATGAATTTCATTTATTGATACGTGCCAGTCTTTGGCCATCATATCTCTGACTGAGGGTGTTTTCAAGACCAATAAGTTTGGCATGTTTGCTGCCTGTGTATTTAGTTGCTGTGTCTGTATCTAGCTAGATCAGCTGTACTGAGTGATTCCTGGCCATGTATTTTTGAATCCATTAGCACTATTTGTAAATCGCCTCGGCATGCACCATCTGTCTGAAAGGTGTTAAATAAATGTGAGATTCCAGTCAAAACACAGTCATTGCAGTAAAATAGACTGGAATTACTTAAAGATAGTTGTATCATTGGCACTACTTAATGCCAGTGAGTTTTGGACCACCATAGGAAAGGAGGAATTAAAACTGTAGTATTGTATCAGAATTGAAATGAAACCAGTTGATAGCAGCTGTGGGCAACCATGTGATTTGGGGAAATGGACTTAAAACTGATGAGGCAGAGTCACAGTGCAAAGAAAGGTTTTTCTTTCTCAATTTTGTTCCAAAGTAGCTAACTGTATGTTGTTTTCTGAAGCGGCTGTTGCCAATTGATTTAGCCCCTGGAAACAGTCTTAAGTTTTTTCAGTTTGTCTTCTGCAAATGTAAATGCATGCTTTGTAAAACCAAACAGACAGTGTTAATGCCATGTATGTTAGGTCATGTTGTGCACCACGGTGGGAGAAATGAAATAAAGGTCTGTGCTGTGTTGCTCTGGGGCTCTGAATATCTGCCTGGGAGCTGTAGGGAGAGGCTCTACCTCAGCACAAGGGGTTATAGGGCAGGTTTGCTGAGAATATTTAGTGAACATTAGCAGAGTTGGTTGTAAGTGGCTGAGGCTACAGTGTGGTGTTGCTTTCTGTTTGTTTTCCTCAGCTTGTCATAATGCCCACTTTTGCTGGGATTTTTACTTGTGAAATATATGAAATGTATCCCTTAGAAACTGACTCACAAATGTAATACGGAATACAGAAGATATCTGATGTGTTTTTTTTTTTTTTTTTCCTTGAGATCAGCATCCCTTTTCACATAATGACATCTATACATTTCTCAATATATTGACATCTCTCTCAGAAAGGAAAACATTTTCCTATGTGAGGAAGATGCTTTTCCCTCCATGCTTCTCATGGTTATGGTGAACTTGTCTGCTGGTTGGCATCATCTCCTTTGCAGGTCTGCTCACCCTGCCCAAGTTCAGACCTGTACCTGGTTTGCACAAGGTATGGGGTGAAGCTGGAAGACAAGAAGGCCACTCTAAATGCAGTGAGGGAGCCTGAAAAATAATCTCAGTACTGATAAGATAGAAGACTGTTTAGAATTACTGATCAAGAATGAAGGAGGTTTACTGACTGGGACCCAAAGTGAAGCAAAGAGCAGTGGTTTAAGGGTTTGGCTAGCAAGCAGTGAGGCTGCTGTACTAATGAGGGTCTTGAAGATGCTAATACTGTCTATTAACATGAGCATACCTTAAATGGACACATGCATTCAGCTAGTTCATGCAATTGGGCACTGCTTAATTTATTGTGATTCAGCCTGCAGGCCAAAGAGGACTCAGCTTGACATCTGATGAGGTGGCTGCAGCAGAAGGCCACCTTAGAGAGTAGAACTGACTGCAGTGATGCCAGATGAACTTGATGGAGTTAATTGCTTTCTGATTCAACAAGGCTGTGGTCTGAACCTTAAGTTTTTAAACAGAATGTGCTTCTAGACACTTCCTTACAATGAGAGGTTCATTCAGGTATGGAAAACAATTTGGAACAGGAAAAATATTTCTGTTAAGGATTTTTTTTCTTTTGTCTGATTCTGTTAAATTCAACTTCGTGGTGTTAGGGTGCTGGGAAGGGATGAAGAACCAGCTCTGTCTGGATTTGCTGATATGACACCATGGAAGATGGGTCAGTTTTGTGCTCATCCATTTTTTAGTGGCGTGAACTTTGTCAGTAGAGCAGCAAACTATCTGGTCACTCTTCAGAGAGCTTGCACCTTGCGGGCGCTGCGTGTCTGAAGTTGTGTGTGCACCTTGCAGAGCAAACAGGGGCGGGAGGTTTAGTACACAGCGTTAGCTTTGAAGCAAACCTTTATTTTTCTGCTTCAGGGTTTCACATCAAGTCACACTCCCTCCTCCCGCATTTTCTTCCTTGCCATCTCCCTCTCCTCTTCCAGGTTTCTTATCATCACTGTACAGCCTAGCAGCTCCTTTCAGCCTCCCAGCTAAAGAGGGCTTTGCTACAGCCAAAAGAAAAAGCAGTAAACCAACTCCCCAAACAACCAGCTCGAACCCCAGGTCCTGTCCTGATGCTTGTCTCAGTGCAGCCGAAGCAGTTCAGTGGCCACGAGATTGCTGAATGGCTGGAAATCGCAGCTATCTCAAATCTATGGAGGGGCCATGTATGTGCTGCATCTAAAATTTTTATCACTACCACTGCAGGTGAAAGGCTTTCATTTGGCTGCGCTGGTCCAGCAAAGTCTATTTTATTTATGTGCTTCCAAGCCCTTAAAACTTCTTTTAGGGTACATCAGTGGGGAGTTAATAGAAACTTTGAAATAGGAAAAATGCCTGTGGGTTAAGCAAAAACCCAGTTGACCAACTTGAGCATAAAGCTGGTACTTAGTTGGTAGGTCATTTGCTGCAGGGGAGAGGGGAAGGTGGACTGGAGGACCGCAGATAGCATTTCCCATTGGGAAAGAAGTTGTAAACACAATTAGCAGCTCTTAATTTGGGAAGCAGTATACATGTTATTTAGTTTGTTTGTATTTCTCCTGCAGAAAAAGCTTCTAAATCTTACTCGGTTGTTGTTTTAAAACTAGATCAGCACGTTTATTTGTACATTTAGACTAGATTAGCATGTATACAAGCTGCTATAAAAATAATAACATCTGGGAAGACTGAAAATATTTAAGGGTTTACTCTCTGTGGCTTCCTTAAAACAGCTAAGCAAACAAAAATGGCTTTACGAAGAAGTTTGAATTGGGGTTAAAATTTATTCCATTTCATTTTCTTTTCAAGAGAAGTTGTTTTTTTTTTTCTTTTTTTAACAAAACATACTTTCTTAAAGACAAAAATATCTTAAGCACCAGCATACTGCTCTACCTTGTTTCTGCTAAATGGGATTATAAAGGGATTTAATTCTGTGAGAATTTGTGTGCTGCAGGAGGTGACTTCTTACAGTGGTTTAGAGCAAGTGGTATGTGACACCTCCTCCCATTCCCATCAGATCAGATCTCTTCTTGCCTGGGTTTTCCATCAGTGCTAGTACCTGGTGTTTTGGTTATTTTGGAAAAGACAAGCTAGAGGGTGAAGAAGTTGGGTGAGGAACTACTCAACTTGATTTGGCAGTTGGAGGAAAGTTGCATTGATTTCTGTTTGCAGATCTAATGGGTTTGAAAGCTGCTTGCTGTGCAGCTTTACAACTTCTCCTGCCATGTGTTCCGTCAATAACTTCTAGGGCCTGCCATCCCTGCTCAGGCACAGGTCTACTGCTGTCCTGGAGCAAAAGAATTGGAGACTACAAGCACCATGATATCTCCTTTCTGAATATACATTTATTATAGTGGTTTATTTTTATTTATTTTTTAACAACTTCTGCCTTCTTTTTCTCCCAGTTTCATTGGTCTCTGGCTTTTTCTAAGTGACGTGATTTTTCTGGCACATTGGCCATGCTGCACGTAGTGTCTAAGAACCACAATTTGAAATGGACTATAACTAGGGAAAGTAGCTGCACAGAGTGCAAACAAACTTCAGGAATTCTGAAGAGCCAGCTAGATTGCTGTTTGCTTATTTCTCTATAATGCTTTTTTTTAGAGGGCTTACAAATTCTTGCTGGTATTAGGGATAATTAAGGAGCAGAATTTGAATCTTGGTGATGTCCCCTTGTAAGCCATCACTACTGATCTCCGTTTATGCCATGGAGGATCTGTTCTGTGAAGATGCCTAATTCTTGAGTGGCAGGTAGGATGCACATAGAACTTGTTTCTATGTCTCATTTTCTTCCTCCACAACTCAGTTTTGGCAGCTGTTTCTTTGCATACTCCTTTTATATAGCATTTAGGCTGATACACAGATAATCCCACATTTTTCCTCCTTCCCTTCCCATCTCCCTTAGCGTTCCTTCTGGCTCTAGCATACTGCCTTGTTTATAGCTGATAGCACGACTGGTGCCAAGAAATCCTGACTCCTGGTGCATTATCACAGGGCTGTGACGCAGGGCAGGATCACGTTCCAGATCTAGGTCTTGTTTATCTTGGATCCTTCTCATGTTGTGGAGCAGCAGTAAGCACTTGACTTCTTACACTCCTTCATTGGCTCTGTCTTCTGCACCCAGGATCCTCCCTCCTCCTCCTCGCATGTCTGCCCATGCTACTTGCCCTTGCCCAAACCTCTGGCAGAAGCAGGCTGAGGGAACAGCAGAAGGGTCCTCACCAAGGAGGAGCTTTTCTGAGTGGTTGGCTGGTCCTTCTGTGCAAGCCACAGCTGGAGGGATATTTGTTGTCTTTTTTTTTCTCCTCTAGGTGTTTGAATTGCCTTTTTAAGAAGGAAGGAATTCACCTTGCAATTAGTGCTATTTGTGCCATTACCTGAGGTTTGCCCATTCAGAGCTCCTCTGCGCACATACTATTTAGAATCCTAATCCAAGCTCACTTATTTCACAATTCAGAGTTGTTATTCCTTTATTGTTATTATTTCTACCCTCTCCCCTCATATTTCCTCCGTATATTGCTTGCCTTGTGCAACAGATGCGGGGATTGGATCCCACTTCCATTGAAGTCAATAGCCAAATTCCTATCGACTTCGCTGAGAGTGAGAGCGAGCCTGTCTGGGGAGTGAGGATTAGAGCTAAGTAGGAGTAAGTAAAGTACAATAAAATCAGAATATCCTACTTACTGCTTAATGCCACAAATTCTGTTTTGAAGAATTTCTGTTTTGAATCCCAGAGCTTTCTGTGCTGGTGAATGCCAAGAGCTGAATTCACGGGGGTGGGAAAGAGGAGGAGTTGACAAGCGTAAGAGAGTTTTGGTTTCTAGAGTTAGGAGGAACATTGGTACAGAGGAATGAAAAACAGTCCGTGATTCTTTTGTGACCCTGCAGTAAAAGGACTTCAGCTGATGGATGAGGGACATGGTTTGGCAGACATGCTGCACTGGATCCACTTTTGACCGTGTCAACCAAGTGTCACCATCTAAATCTGGAGCACTGTTGTGTATTATGGGAATATAAATAAACCCAGAAAAAGGCTTGGGAAGGGGACAACGGTAGGACAGCATCTGAGGGGAAAAAGAAATTAAAATAGAAAAAATCACCCCCTTACTGACACATGGCTAAAATTAAAAACTGAAAGAAAAGGCTTAGGGAGGAAAAGAGCTGTTCCTTGCTCAGTGTTTACGCTGGTAGTCTTGGGGAGGTGTGATGCAGCCGTGGGCTCCCCAGTCCAGGTGTGGTATAGAGGAGCAAGGCCAGTGGGTGGACTTGGGCCCCGTGGACAGCCGCCCTGCATTTACCCCGCTGGGCCCCACCAGGAAGAGCAGGCGATATTACCCGTGTTTTACAAGCAGGGAGGGTTTGTTTTTCTGTGACTCATGCAGGATGGCCGGGCAGACAGGGCAATTGAACGTCTCCCTAAGGGAGCCTTGCTCTGGTATCGTCTCCCCCTGTCCTGCAGGCTTGAGCTTCTCGCTGCCCAGGGATGCTTTCCTCATTAGTGCCGAGCTGCTGGCACAGGTCCGCAGTCTCCAGGCAGCCTGCAAGGTGCTGCCTCATGGCGAGAGAGGCAATGGAGGCCTGAAATATTAGGGAGTGACCCGATTCTGCCAAAAATGAAAGCGCTGTGAGGGGATAAGCCCTGGTTTTGGGGTCTTGAACCCAGAGGGATGCGGTGTGGTGCCACTTTCTCGTGTTACTGTGCAGCTAGGATGCTTCCCTCGCTGGCTTTTCCTTTCTTTTTCCCTTCGCTCACTCTTTTGGCCGGGATTTTAACATATATCACAGGCTGGTAGGCTAAGAGCCTGGGACTTCCCCTCACCACACTCAAAGTCTTTGATCTTTTGCTTTGGAGGTAACATCAAAAGAATGGCTGAGAAAGACAGCCAGCGCTGTGAAGTTCAACGTTCAAGTTAATAGCTTGACTGAAGGTTGTGCTGCATTGCTGGAGCCGTAGTAAACATCGGCGAGCACGCAGCTCCCTGCCAATGGCCCTCACGCTGCAGCAGGGCTTCGTTTGCATCTGCAATTAATCTGGGTCCTAGCGAAGGGCAGGCTTCTCATTTCTATTTTGTTACTGCTTATTTCTTTATTATTATTTCTTTTTTTTTTTTTCTTTAAATTCTCCCAGCACAAACCATGGGAGAATGGAGAAGCAGGGCGGCTGCTCCAGGAGTGAGATGTTCCATGCTGCATCACATCGTGTTCCCGGCGGCGGCCGTGGCCGTGCGGGTGCCCTTGCAGCCCAGTCCTGTTCACGTGCACTTTGTCATTTGTTTTCTTCTTCCTTCTCAAAATGATTAAGCTAACGTCTGTTGGCAAGCAGCTGCATTTCCCCTTGTGTTGTTAATAATCACTTATCACTCCCTAAGCACACAGTGGATAGCATGGATTTCCCCATGGCAGATAATATATAGAAATATAATATCTATACTATATATTTGCCAGATTATATAAGTAATATATATTTTTTATATATACACATATGCACATGTAGTTTATATATATAGCTTTAATTACCTTCACGCTTGTCTTTGAAATCTCCTGGTATGTGTGGGTGGGTGGATGGCTGACTCTTTGTTTCTTCCATTGCCATCTTCTGCTATTTTGGTGGCCTCTGTTCTATATATATAAAGATTATGTGTGGTGCTTTGATTTACTTATTGTAGTGCACTGCCAATAAGGTAGGGAATTTCGTATGATGTCGCACAGTGGTGCATAGCCTGGCTGCCTTCTGCAGGGCTTGGGGTGCTGGGCTGATGATGTGGGGTGCTCTGAAGTGCTTGGTAATTTGGCAGTGTTGATAGTGGCATTGGAACTGGAATGGGTGCTTGGCACTTGTGTCTGAATTGGTCTGATATGTTAAATTTACAAGGCTAAAGCATTATTATGTATGACTGATAGGATATAGGTTTGTCTGCAGTGTGTTTTGGTGCATATCTATGTGGAGTTGCTGATATGAGTGTTAAACTCTACAGCAAAATAAAACCGAAGGGCTTAGTTTGTTTTCAGACACATTTGAGTGAGAGATGCACCAAGGATACCGTTATTCCCTGGACAGAGAAGCATTTTCTTCTTAATCCTAGAACAAAGAAGTAAGAGACTCAGATTAGGAGAAAAGTTAATGGCTTTAATAAACTATGAGAGAGCGGAGATTTAAAACTGCTTGGAGAGTGAAAGCTTTCTGTCTGATAGGGCTCTGACTTCTGTAAATTTACATAGAGAAGAAGAAAGTCTTAGTCACTGCATTTTTGCAGTTTTTTGACCTTCTGAGCAGAGCTTCGCTGTGGGTCTTAAATCACTCAGTAGCGCAAGGGACAGGATTCACAAAGCACTGAAGGCACCCAAGGCCTTCTGGCTTCTTGGAAGAATCCTGACCTGGATTCTTTACGCTGCAGAGTGAACAAAAAACTGTGGAGTGTGTGGGAGTTCAGGACATTTGTGCCCTCTCGAGGAAATGTGCAGTGTTCTGCGGGTGATGACCCCGCTGGGGGACACCGCAGGGCTCTTTCTGCAAGGACGGTGAGGCGTGTTAATTTTTGAGCCAATTATCATTCAGAAGCGATGGCAAAACATCCAGTGCCACAGTGACAGCCCATGTTGGGAGCTGCCATTCTTTCCCTGGACCGATGGGAGAAGTGCTGGATGAGCACGCTGAGGTTTTTCAGCTGTTTCTCTTTCCCCTTATTCCGTCTCATTTGATAAATAAGTATGCAGAGGAAACGCATCTCGTTATTGTGATTAAACCAGGAGTCTTTTTGCACTGCCTCTGATTGCTGCCACTGGCAAACCCTCCCCTGGAGAGGCCAGTTGGGGGGAGGGCAGGGCACTGTGGGTTCACTTTGCCCTTCAGGTAACATCCTGATCACAATATGTTGCAAATCCCATGTTGCTTATGGGGCGACAGGAGGAAGAGAATAATAATTTTCAGTAGATTAGCAGCTATTGTATCATTGCATGTTGCTTAATAAGCCTGATATTACATGTGAGAGGTAAGCTCCTTAGTGGAAGCAGGGTGCACTGTAATGACCTTTTGTGTGCAGGTCTGTTGAGATGAAAAGTCCCTCCTGAGGTTAGTGGGTTAGCTATTCAGCATGCAAAAGCACTGCCTGCAATGTATTGTCCTGGGCAGACACACTTCAGTCTATTAATAAGCTCAAAAATCTGTTTAGGAACCTGATTTTTTTTTTCCCCTCTCTGTAATTCACCTAGGACAAATTTGACTTGGAAATGGAACAGAATTGCTGTGTTGTGATTTTAAAATAAATAAATAAGCCATTGCTATGAAAGGGAGCTCAATGATCCTTATGGCTCCGTATATAATTACCCTTGCATACAGTCATCCCACCTCATTTTCAGAACCAAAAAACACCTCTCAAAACCCCACCAAATGACCAGCACAGGTCGTTATGGTCCCCTCCTTCCCCCCACCGTCTCCCCCCAATCTCCCGAAGCTTGCGAACTTATGGGATATAAGTGTCTGCAATAAAATTATAAAATGTTGTAAGATTGGTGCCTTTGCTTTGCCGGCTGTTCAGTAAATACGCTGGTGTCTCTTGGATGTGCCCTGAGGCTCTGAAACCTGAGGCCTGCCCACATCTTGAGTTCTACTTTCCTCCTCGCAAAGTGCCTCTGGCTAGTGGAGCTGTCGATTGCAGCCCCTTCTACCCCCCTGTGCTGCTTTAAAAAAAAAAATAAAAATCAAGGTTTTTTTCTAAAGACAGCGGTAACAAACCTCAACTAGCTCCAATTTTTATCAACTGGCTGGTGAGACTGAAACCTGAATTATTTTTTTTTTAATATTTTGTTTGATGTTTATGGGTCTAGGACATGCAGCCAGACCCACTTCCCTGTGCCCAAGGCTGGCCCCTTTAGAGCACGCACCTGCCAGCTGGCTCCTGGGGGGGGTGGGCAGGGCAGGAGCTGGCTGTCATCTTACTGGAGCCTTTTCTGGGGATTCCTGCCTGCTCCTCCTGCATGGGCTTGCTGCACCCCAAGCTTTTCCCCTCCTGCAGAGTGAGGCTGTTGTGCAACTCCTTGCAGCACCAGCAAACACTGCCTTGTGCTGACTTCAGGAGGCAACATGCTGTGCATCCCCCTTTGGTCCTTTTTTTTTTTCTTTTTTTTTTTCTGGAGGAAGGGGCACTTTGCTGCCCAGGGTTCTTCTGAACCAGCATCCCCCACTTCCCTATGAGCTGCCCATCCCAGGGGAGCCCTGTGCTGCAGCATGTTTTGCTTACACAGGTTGATAATGACAGGACAAGGAGGAATGGTTTTAAACTAAGATGGGAGATTTAAGATTTAAGTTAGATATTAGGAGGATGCAGAGAGTGGTGATGCACTGGAACAGATTATCCAGAGGAATTGTGGATGCCTCATTCCTGGAGGCATTCAAAGCAAGGCTGGATGTGGCTCTGGGCAGCCTGCTCTAGTGGTTGGTAACCCTGCCCAAGGCACAGGGGTTGAAAATGATATTTGAGGTCCTTTTCAACCCAGGCTATTCTATAATTCTGTGAGGATGTGCACTGACTGGGGCAGTGGTGGTAAGACTATTTTGTGTTTAATTCTGAATACGCCTGATTGAGCATCCTAAGAGGAGTTTTCATTCCCATTATAACGTCAAACATTTTTCTTCTGTGCTTTCTGGCTGTTAAAGTTGAAACTGTTTTTCTAGTACCTACTGAGTTCTTTTAATTTTTTTTTTTTTAATTTAACGTTCATATCTTGAAAGAGAGAACATAATATACATGAACAGACTTAAGAAACACTCAGTGTTCCCAAACCACGATCCTTTAAATAAATAAATATGAAAGCTGCCTTGTTGGCCAGCCAGTCCGAAATGCCTGTGCTATATTTAGCAACAAGAGCAACATTTTTAGACCACTTCCAGATCTACCCACTCGGGGCTACTCTGACTCCTTTGTTTTAAGGTCGGGTTATTGGCATTGCAGCACGATAAATGCTCATGGTGCTAGGTGGTGGGCCTGCCTGTTCGCGGTGCCTTGGCCGATGTGCTGGTGTAGGATTGCTGCAGACACACTGTCCTCATCTCTCCAGCAAAACCTATCTGCAGTCTCCTGGATGTGGCATGGGAGCAGAGCCGCTCCAGGCTGGGAGCTGTTGTGCAGTGCCTGGTGCCCTCCTCCCTAGTGCAGGCCTGCTCACGCTCAGTATTTCCACGTCATTAATTATTTTTCATTATTTTCCCATTTCCCCCCACCCTTCAAGGGGAATGGTGTAGCGTCTTATGTGTTGTGCTTTTATTTATGCAGAAGAAAATCTGTTTGTTTTTCTTTTTATAATCTAGATAAGTGGGACAGAGCATGATTCGATTTACTGTTTAGCAGAGTGGATTTCCCACCTTTTTTTCCTCAATTCATTAAGACTAAAATGTTTATTTTGTGTTGATGCACTGTGCTGTTGGACTTTGTTTCCAGTCCCCTTAGCTCAGGGAATGGATATACCACTATGGCTGTTTTGACTTTATTTTTCCTTTTAAATAAACAGAATACTTCTCCAAAACTTGCAGTAGTGCACTTCGTATTTCTTTGTCACTGAAATATGCCAATTCAACGAAAGTTGCTTATGTTGAATGCATGACATGCAGTTCCTTGTAAATTCAGAATTTCTCTCTGAACGGTATGCCACACAGACATTTGAATTTTGCAGAAATTGTACTTATTTACATTGAAGGTCCTTTTAAATTGGAAAAAAGAATAATCTAAATTCTGGACCATATATCTTTAAAATCTTTTGTATCTCATTTAAGGGAAAAAAAATAACAGCTGAGAACAAAACATTTTGCTTGTTTTGAGGAAGAGTTTATGTGGCTGATGAGTCAACTAAGAATATTTTAAAAATACTTCATTTAAATACCGTAAATGCATATTGCATTGTTTTCGTAGTGCTGGAGGAAACCAGAAAATAAATACATGGGGTGGCTGCCCAGGAAGGAGAGGTGACAGCACAGTTTTACTGGATACTTCAGTTGTTTGTTTTTGCTTTGATCTCAAATGATTCATTTAGTCTTCTGCCTAAATATATTCTTCCTACCTAAACAGGAGCCAGCTTTGCCTCTGGCAAAGCCAGGCGTCTTTTTCATGGATAGGTGAAGTGTAGGGAAGTAAAGGGGGTGACCGCTGTGGTGCGTGCCCCATCTCCTGCAAGGGTCATGCTGGAGGGTGATGGTGTTCTTCCTAAGGCTAAGGGGATTTTTTTAACCCTTCTGTGGCAAAAGGATTTGGGGTGAATGAAGAAGAAAGGATAGACGACACTCCAGCTGGATTTTTGGGGGGTGTGGAGGTAGCTAGGAGTTCTGTGAGGAGCTGGGGAAAGCAGAGCCTTTATCTGCTGGACCACTGAGACATGAAGCTTGTATTGAAAGGAGGACAGTGCGAGCGGCTCTTGCTGGCACTGTGAACAAACCACCTTTGAAAGAGCAACCAGAGCAGGGTTATTGATGGGGGAAACAACTGGTGCTGGGTGCTGGGAGGGAATGTGCATTTCCCCTCTCTCTAGGAGGGATTTGGAAAGAGCCATAATCCCGTGTTAGGAGTAATTTGTTACAGCAAACCGATACTTGAGTGGCAGGAGGACGCTGGCGGAGGCACAAGGCGGCTGCCTTCGGAGGAGTAGCTGGACACGCAAGAGGTCAGCCTGACACAAATCCCACCCCAGCCCACAGCTTTTGTTTCTCAGCCAGCACAATTAGCTCAGGGGACTCTCGACCTTTTTTACATCTTTCAAAGACATCTCCACACATCTGAACTGAAAGATCGTGGTGAGGAATGTGCACCAGGATATGATGCAGCGGAAAGTTTTCCAGTCAGGGCCTTCTGAAAAACAAAATAAACCCAACAGCAACCTTCCCAGCTTCTCTGAGGAGGTCAGAATATTGCTGGTTTCAGTTGTTATCTTCGGGACTTTTTCCTGAGGTTGTCTTCGGGTTACATTTTTGTGTTAACTTTTCGGGGTTGCTTTTTAATTCCAAAAAAAAAAAAAAAAAAAAAAAAAGAAAGAGAGAGAGCAAATAGACAAAAGTTACCAACCCTGGGGAAAGAGAATTTTGCAAGTTCTCGGTTTTCACGACAGCCTGAAACCCTTGGAGCCATGTATTCTGTAGTAACCCCTTGTTGCACTGAAGACCCAGTAGCATATAGAAACCACAAGAGATGCGACAGGAAATTCAGTATGAAATTTGCTGGGTTTACTAGAGAGTGGCTCCTGGCGGTTCACCCAGAATTGCTACATCAACAGGAATTTTTGTGGTAGTGATTCAAGTCATGAGTTTCACTTACCCAACAGTGGGAGAAAATATTTCTCTTTCAGTGAAAACCCCATTGGGTGATGTTACAGTAATGAGCAATGAGCTTGGTTCTGTAGTGCTTTTATTCCCCCATCCCACAGGAGCTGACAAGAATCGTATGCCACCTCTCCAGAGCATCATATCTCTTGGTGTTGTGCCCTGTGGTGTTTGCAGGTACTGTGAGGAATCTGAGATAAGAACTTGGATCAAAGAGTGAATAAAACCCAATGCGGCCAGTCCTTTGCTGGCACTGAAATGCCCCCTTTGCAGAAGGCCATGGCTCGTGGGAAGCTGCAGTGGGTGTCCTCCTCCAGCCTAGCCCTTGTTCATATCTGCTGACTTCTTATAGACATTGGTGCTGAGCACTCTGCCAATGAAACCACTGCCTCTGGGGCTTCTGAGCTTGAGTCCCTGCTTACAGAAAAGATGTGACGATCTGCTTGTACTGACCCTTGTGGCAGCAAAGCATGCTGCTGAAATGCTAATGGCCACCGTCACCAATCTCTATCTTCTTCCTCATCCTCCTTCATCCCATTGTGCTGTAATAATCCATAGTAGACTTGGGAAATAATAGGAACCCCTGGGAAAGCAGACTGGAGGACTGTCAGTCTCTAACAGTGGTAAGGAATGAGGACAGTAGATAGCACAGAACTGAAAGAAGAGTGCATGTGTCTGCTTTTATTTCACGCTCACATAGGACATTCTGAATCCTGATCACCTAGGAGTAACTTTGGTGTTGAGTGATACTGGAGGAGCCTAGGTAGGAAATGTTTATCTCCTGCTCCTATCTGTGAGTGATGGAAAGGAGGGAAGGTGCAGACCTGTTTTGGAGGGCTGTTTTCATTAAATGCACCACGTATCCTGTGCTGTATGGATATGCTCAGTGGAATAGGAGCAGGAAGCAGGACAGGGCAGATGTGTTCTGCAACATTACAGCACAACCAAGCTGCTTGACCACAATGTTATTTGGTGTTGATGTTTTCTTTTTTCTTTTTCAAACATAGATGGATGCAAAGCTTTAAGTCCTCCTTTAGAAATGTAGTTATAATCCTAACAGAGCTGGAAAGTTTTAAGGGAGACAAGGCTCCCCTGGAGCAGCCCTTCTGTTACAATGGAGGTAGTCCAGTGCCATGATCTCTCTCTCTTGCATGCTGTCAGATATTTTTACTGTCTGTATTTAATGGGGAGGAAAGGATTTATATTTTATAGACCATAAAATGCATTCTTGGACTTCACGCAAACACTGGTTACCAATTGTTCTCTCAGTCACTGGGAGATTGCCAGGAGGAGAAATTAAATGTGGGTCTGTACATCAAATTGTTCAGAGAGTCTTAAGACTCTGGTTTAGCTTTGCTGATTCTAAACAAGATGTTTCTACAGAAAGGACTTTGAGATCTCATGACTGTCCTATTCATTCTGTAATGGAAATTCAATGCTTGAGTGGAACAAAACAGGTTGCAGGGAAAATCTGGAAAAAAAAGATAGCAAAGATGAGGGGATTGATTATTTATTTATTTATTTATTTTCTCTCTTAAAAGTAAATAAGTAAAAAATGTGTTCTTGTTCCTTGACTGAAATTATTCATTTATTTGTGGCTGTGTTTTGAAGCAGCATTTTGTAGGCATTTAAAAAGTACTCAACCCAGCCATCCTGCTGATTTGTGCAGTCAGGGCTGCAGAGGTTTTCAAATTAGATGTGAACAGAGTAATGGTGCTTTCCCAAGCTCTACCCGTGATCAAGAAACACTGCCTTTGGTTGTTTTGCTGAGATACCATGTGAACTGCAGAAAGTAGTGCCGTGCTTCTGTGTCACATGAACACTCTTCCTCTTGTGTGTGTGTGGGGGGAAATAATTAATTAATTCCAGCAGTAGCTTATATTTAGCTTCTTCATGCCCAGTGTCAAAATCCAAAAGCTCCACTGTCTACCAGCCTTGTATTCTTTAGAGTCACAAACTGGTTTTACTTTGCCAGTTCAGTAAAACCAGTGGCAATGATACTTTCACCAATTTCATCATGAGCAAATAATTATCTGAAGGTACTCAAACTTTCCTAAGTGTTAATTTTAAGGGCTCTTCAGAGAACCTTCTAATTGGTCCCCTTAGTGTTCTCCTGGAACAGTCTCCTCTGCCTCTTCATCATTGCGTTCATCATTCACATGGGTGCCCAGTTCTTCTTTTGTGCCCGTTCTACCCAGGGTGGGTATGCTCTTTGCCCTTATCCTCAGTCTTCTCTTTGTATTTCTTGTGGCACTGTGAGCTCGCAGGATTTCTGCTCTCCGCTACCCCTCCTGTGAGATGAAGTTCGTTAACTGCTAAAACATTTCTGAAGTTTTCAGGCTATAGTGGACTCCACTTAAAATGGGCAACTCAAGCTCCTCTTTTCAGGGACTCCTTGTGTATGACTTGGAAGGGAAGGAGACAAGTTCACTGAAACTACAGTTAAAAAAAAAAAAAAAAGTGGAAATATGTGGTAAGTTTGGCAATTACACGCTTTCATTTCTTGAAGTAGAGGAACCTTTTGTGTGGGAAGGATTGGTCTCATTGAAATCAGCTTTGTTACTCCTGTTGCTCTCATTTTAAGCAGATCCCCTGTGCCTCATCGTGGCACATTACGTATTCTGTAGAGGTTGAACATTGTGGGTGGTGTCTATTATTTTTCATATGAAAAAATCCCAGACGTTGCAGATCTGCAAAAAGTAGGACACCCTTTATAAAGTTTCTGTCTCCTTCAGTTAGTCATTTTCACAAAGTCATAGAAAGGCTTGGGTTGGAAGGGACATTACAGATCATCCAGTTCTAAGCCCTTCTGTGGACAGGGTTGCCAACCACCAGATCAGGGCCCAGAGCTCCATCCAACCTGGCCTTGTGCATACCCAGGGATGGGGCATCCACAGCTTCTCCAAGCAGCCTGTTCCAGTGCCTCACCACCTTCTGAGTAAAGAATTTCTAACATCTAACCTAAATCCCTACTCTTTAAACTAAAAGCCATTCTCCCTTGTCCTACTGCTATTAGACTTTTTGAAAAGTCAATCCCCTTGCTGTCTATAACATCCCCTCAAGTACTGCAATGCTGCAATGAGGTCTCCCCAGAGACTTCTCTTCTCTAGGCTGAACAAACCCAACTTGCTCTATCTTTCTTCATATGAGAGGTCCTCCAGTTCTTTGATCATCTTTGTGGCCCTTCTCTGAACCCACTCCAATAGCTCCACATCCTTCTTGTGCTGGGGGCCCCAGGCCTGGATGCAGATGGGGCCTCACAAGGGCAGACTAGAGGAGAACAATCACTTCCCTCTTCCTGCTGGACACCCCTCGTTAGATGCGGCCCATATTTAGTGGCTTGTTTTATGCTGGTGGTTTGTTTTCTTCTCATTTTGCACAAATGGGGTGATAAGCGAAGACAAGTATGAGGGATGGAAGTAGACTAGAGGATAAAGAAGCTGAGGGAACTACTTCTGAATCCCGTTTAAATCCCTGTAGACTCTCCCTTCCGATTGCAGTGGGGATATCAGTAGGCTGCAGACCTTCTTCTGTGGGCAAAAAGTTGAGCGTCCTCTTGCAACTACTTCTCATCTGCAGAGAGCAATAACGGTTTAATTAAGTGCTGCCATTGCCTTCCCCATAAATCTCAGCCCTCTCCTTAGCATTTTAGTCTTCAGGATTACTAGTGGATCTTTAGTTAAAATTTGCCTAGCTGCCCCCCTGGAAGAATTACTAAGTATTAGATAAACTCCTGAGCTTTAAAGTAGACATCCTGGCAGATACTTCCAAGCTTTCCTGCAGCACTGATGAAGAAGAGACTAACAGCAGGATTAGGGTCAGGAATATGACCTGGTGTGGTGTGCTGAGATTCATGAAGAGCTCAGAGTGGAGTCAGAGGTGTGCTGCGATGCTGAGGAGATGGCCTGTGGCACCATGTGGTTCCCACCTCCAGCAGCCCTGCATCTGCTTGCTTCAGTTCCTGGGAGTTAATAAGCTCCAGCTGCAGGAAACCTGAGCTGGAAAGTGTTGTACAGTTTTCCCTCTCGTTTAAAAACAGGTTTTTTTTCTTTCTTTTTTTTTTTTTTTTAATTGTGTTTATATATTTATATGCTCTGAGCCATCGCTCATAGGGCATTCCAATGATGAAAACAATAGTGTGACAAGGGAGCAGCTCCAGGTCCGACACCGGTGCAGGAAACACCTGTGAGCTCTGTACCATCCCTCTTACTGGGGCTGCAGTGTGAGAGCCCCAGAGCTGGGGGATGCTGGCCTTGAGTAAGAGTTTCCAGTGGACTCCTCTAGTCCAACAAGTGGATTTTAGCTTCTTTTGACCAACTCTGCTGTGTAATCTTGGAAAGCATGTTTGTTTTACCACTTCTTTGAGTGATTTCTTTTTTTGTTGTTGCTTTTATTTTGGGGGGAGGGAGGTTGGGACACCTGTGCAGAACTGCTGCTGGTGTGTCCCTTCTTTGCAGGACTTTGTGGTTGCTGATGGGAGGTGAGGACATGCTGCTTGTAGAAGTGAAGGGTTGGGGTGTTTTTTTTTCCCCTTCTACAAAGAAAAATCTGGGCCATTCAAATCATTTGCTTTTTCCCTTGTGCTGACAATTTAACAGCCCTTTTAAAAGCTTTGGTTTCTCTCAAGTACGCTTGCCCCATACGTATTTTAATTTTTGTGCAGAGGCCTGGAGCTTAACAATTATTTTGCTTAAGCTCTCTGAGACTTGCCATAAAACTTTTTTTTTTTTTAAACACACACATGCTAATGGTCCCCATCAGATCACATTGTTAAGCAGGAATAAAATACACCAAGATGACATTATTTAAAAAAATGTTAAAAGCATGCCAACGGAGCCTATTTCAACAGCTTTCCTCCAAAATAATTTGCACAGATTTGTTAGAGTTAACTTGTTGAAAAGTCCGATGTTTGTGCAGGCAGTTCGTGACTTCCAGGCTGAGCCCAGGATGGGAGAGGAGCAAGCGCATGTCCGGAGCTTACAGGAGCAGGGCAGTGGGAACTTCCCCCACCTCCCCTTCCCCCCTGGTGCAGGAATGCAAGCCCAGTGTCAGAGGCTGGGAAAGTCGGCCTCGAATTTTTGCGGACTCCTTGCAAATCAGAGGAACCGTCTGGCTCAAATCTGCATTTAGGGCCGAGAGAATAGGATTTCCTGCTATTTAGTTGCTTGAGGAAGGAAAGGATTTACCTCTCCGCTGTAATAGTGCCTGATTTTTTTTTTTTCTTCTCCTTTTTAATAAGAATATTGTAGCGCAGTGCAGCAGTAGTAAACCTGCAAAAGCCATCACGCTTCTCTCCCCTCACCCTCCCCGTGCTCCACGTGGGTACCGTGACATGGCTCCCCCATCCCATGCAGCACGGAGGGGCCGGGGCTGGCATCCATGTCCTCGTGAAAGAGAGAGTTGTGAAGGGCAGCCGTGCTGCAGCTCGGCCGGCCCGTGCTCTGCCCACCATCTGGATTCGGTTAGCTCGCTCGGCAGTAGGGCTGAGTCTCATTTCCTCCAACCAGTAATGTTATATAGGCAGTGATCCTGTTCTGCCCTAACATAATTGAAAATTATGTGTATTGTAGACTCGCAGCGCTGAAATGTAGACTCGTAAAAATCTGTGGCTCAGGTAGCCTGTGGAGATTGAATTTGGCACACAATGAAGCTTTTATGTAAAGTAAGAATTATAAGCCACCACATCAATATTGTGTTACAGGCATGACAATTCTTGGATGAGGAGACCTTGAGTCAGGCTCGTCACCTTAAACAATGCTAATATTTTGTACTTTATCACCAGGGCTGGCATTGCAGAGCCAGCAGGCTGGCCCTTGTTGTGACCATCCCACCACTGAAGCTGTGGGTCTGTCCTCTTGAGGCTGATGACTCTGGTGGAATGCCCATGTCCCTGTGGCAGGGTCTGGCTGCTCGGTGGAGTTGTGCAAGCTGCTTCACTGATCCACATACCCTTGCTCATGGAAATGGAAGATGCTGTGTGTGTGTGAAATGGGGCCCTGTGGGCTGGGGCTATTCCTGCTTGGCATTAGGGGTGCCCACAAACAGTGAGTCCCAGAGAATCAGCATCAGCTGTGTTTGAGCCTTTGCTGGGAGGTTTCTGGACCTGCTTTGGGAGGGGTCGGTAACAGATTTCACTGAGAGCCCAAACTGTAAAAGTTGACAGCACAGAAAAGCAAAGTAATGCCAACTCTTCCTGAAGTTTTTTCTTGCACTGCCTCTCCTGGCTCTTGTAAGATGGAGGTAGAACAGGAATGATCATGCTGTCTTGCCCTGTTTCTCCATATGGGAACTTAGTGCTAGTAAAAACTGCAGAGCTGGCAGACTTGAAGGCTTTATAACCCCTACAGTAATTGCTGGCAAGATAGGCTCTGATGTGAGCTAGCTCCTGCTGCCCTGTCAGTGTTTCTTAGCCTGTCCTTGGGGACAGACTCAGAGAAGCCCATGCGTTTCTTTACCTGTCTTTTAGGACAGTCACTGACCTGAGTTCCTTTGTAAGTTGTCAGATTTGTGGCATTCTAGAGCTGCTCAAGACCATCAAGCAGTTATGAAAACATGTGAGTGGTTGTTTTGTTTAGGTGGGCCAGTAGCACACTGGCCATGTCCTGTAAGCTGGATGGCTCTTGTAAGGGCTTTAGCTACTGTAGGAGTAATTTCTCACTCTTCTAAACAGTCGTATGTAAGGAAGCAGACATCCTGTGAGGACATCTGCCTTGAAAGAAGAAATAAATGCAGTCTCTAGAATGACATCTGAATGGGAACTGTTGAATCACGGCCTGAACCACTGATTGATCACCTGAGGTGAGCACTGAGTCAGCTGCAGGAGCACAGGTGAAGGCAATCAATGCACCTGTGTGGTTGGAAGGGGTGGAGTCTGGCTCCACCTCTCCCAGACCCCATTCAAGGGCTGACCACCTCTAGGGAAGGATCTCTTGTTGGAGATCTCTCCCCTGTGGAGTTATCAGTGAACCTCAACTGTCTGGAAAAGGTGAGCCTCTCTTTATTTGCCGGTTGTCTGTGTACCATCCATATAAGCCTGACAAAATATACCGTCTTCATCACTATTCTTTCTGAGTACCACTTTTTTGGGTTATTCACCCAACAGACATCCCAGTACCTTTTACCAGTGTTTAGTTCTCCGCTCCCTGGCTGAAGAGCCAGGGAAGCTTCTACGCCCTGTGACACGTCAGGACAGCTGCTATGGAGCTTTTGTTCCTTTCTGGAAATCCGTTTGCCTCTACGTGGCAGTGTTAGGATCACTAAATATGACAGTATTTAGTGACAGACTTCAAAAAATGTATCAGCAACTTGTTTAATAGTGCTGTTTGCAAATCTGAAATGTACTAAATCCACCCTTAAGTTAAGAAGCTCTCAGCCATCTTAGGGTTTGGATTCATTTCTGTGCACTTTTAAGCGTTCCTTTGAAACCACAAATATAATCTCAACTTTTGAATTTATGTCGTGGTTGCCTATATGGAAGAGTGTGGATTTGATACAAGAGATCAAGTATCTGGAGGCTTAAAATCAAGTGGTGTGAGTTAGAAATCTTGCTTACAGTAGACTAGTTCTGGTTTGTTTGGGTTTTATTTCTTGTTTTCAAGAACTGCTGAAACATTCTGGCCCACACTGCACAAATCCCAAATGTGAAGACGAATAAAAAACAAGGCTTCTTGGAACTTGAGGAACTCGTATGGGGCACAAATCCAGAGTATGGGTTTGTTTATTTGCATTCCAGTAGCTCAGAAATCTCAGACCCGCCAAGCGATGGAAAATGGGAATGCATCCTCCTGCTTTTGGTCACCTTAATGCCTATGGTCTTGCAGCAAACTGGCCTTGCATGCTAGCAAATGTTTTGCATACATGAGCAAATGTGATAGTGATGTGCTGAAAGCATGGAACCAGATCTCCTTCCTTCCTTTACTGATATTTAAATACAACTTCCGTTAGTTGGAGTGGCAGGGGCTGTTTGTGCATGGTTCTCCTTCAAGACTATTTAAGAAAAAAAAGCAATGGGTAAACATAACTATTTCTCTAGGTGTTTTTCTAGGAATAGATCTGTTAGGTCAATCAGAGTCCGGTGCTAAACAGGATCTTCTATAGTGGTTAGATCGATGCACACAGCTGCTTTTCTCAGGTCTGGGAGGGGGTTGAAGTATGTGGCAGTAAGCATTTTTTCCATCACAATATAGGGCTTTTAGAGATCACATATTAACCGTTGGCATAGTGCAGCACCACATGGAGAGTAAAGCTCAGGCAGAAATTAGATTTAGTTTTAGCTGGTATTTGATAATGGGGGGGTCTTTTTTGTTTTGTGTTTCTGTTTTTCTTTCCCTTTCTAAATCACCACCTTCTTATACTGTAGATCGACTTTATGTTCAGACCAATGTGTGTGACATAAATATGTTCTGGCTATCTGTGAGTGCCTGGCCAGAGCAACCGAGAGTGAATGCACCAAGCTATATTCTGTCTTGGACATCATCAGCTGGAGCGATTATTGAGTTTGGCCATGTAATCGAATAAGTTACACTCTGCAAGTCCCTTAAGAATTGTCTCCTGGTGGTGATGAGCAAGGAGAAAACAATCCATAGTGACATCCAGAGCTGGTGGAAGGGAGAAAAGATAGATGCTAAGAGCCAGCACATCTGTGAACTCTGCATTGCTTTTCGGGTAGACTTCTGCCTTTAGGGTGAAGTTAGAACTGTTGACATGCTTCATTTATTGAAAGAAGGCCAACAGATGATCCTTTTAATACTGAGATCATATTTTAAACCGCTGATAGGTGTCCTGAGTCTGATAATCTGCCTTCCCCTTCCTTACATTATCTTTACTGTGATTTTGATATTTTGCTTCTGGGTGGCTTTTCTAGTTTTGCTGTGATTATAAAATTAACATAATATTGTCTCTGCATTCTGCTGTATTTTCTTATTCCTGAGCTGTGATGTGGTGGTATGGGATTGTTAGATGGTTTTTGTATCTCCACAAACACGCAAAGTCGTCTTAATTTTTGTTTCAGTTCCTTGCATACGTTTTAATTTATATCTTTTTGCCCATGTTGCCTAAGATTTGCTATTATTTTTGGTTTTTGTTTTTTGCCTTTCGTTTCTGAACTCATTTTTCTTTTCCCATTTTTGTTTCCTCCATCCAGTATCTGCAGATGAAATGGCCACTGCTTGATGTTCAGGCAGGGAGCCTTCAGAGTAGACAAGCCCTCAAGGATGCTAGGTCTCCATCTCCAGCACACATTGTTGTAAGTAAACACAGAAGATGTTCTTTATTTGTTTTCTATTTTTTTCTTAAAGGCATTTGACCTTAATCGCATTGATTGTCATCAGTTTTCTTTTGCACAAACAGAAGTATATGTACTTGAAAAGAAACAGAAACTCTAACAAGCCCACAGTAAAAGGAGGGAAATATATATTCTGTTGCTGGGCTGTTCATGAAATTATCATTTATGATACTTAGCTCTATGATGATTAGGACAGCATAGAGTTGAAAATGTTTTAAGATTACGCACTGCAAAATGATTTAATGGCAATGAAGTATGATCCCTTTGGTTTACACATGATAATGTTGAACTGAAATGAATGAATAGACACTTTGGGAAAGTGTACCCCCCAAAAAAGGAACAAAAATGCTTCCTTGTTCTACAGTCTTCTATTCTATAAACTTTTGGTTCAATTGTCTCGCTTCTGCTCCAAAGACAATGTTGAATTTGAAATATTCAATACCGATTTGCATAAGGAAAAGATTGGGATTCTGTTTTATTTTCTGAAACAGCATCCACACAGGTTCAAAAAGAGTCTCTTTATATGATCCAATGTAAGAGGGGTAGTATGCATGTCCTGTCCTCACCTATGGCCTGTTTCAGTACAATCCAGTGTTAAGGAGCCATTTAGCTCTAGTGGTTCATCTGGAGAACATACCTCTGGAAAAAATGGCATGTAGTGGATTAGAATATTTCTTTTCTATTACTTTATCGTTAAATTTTGTGGTTTTTTAAGAACTTTTATGATGAATGGATGACAAGGTTAATCCCAAGAGACAATGCTTGATCTTTCTCTTCTGTTACGAAGTCTGAAGTGGATATAGTTGATAGATCTTACACTGTATGTTCCATTAGAAATTTTAAATTGTAGTAAAAGTTTTTGGAGAGTTTCTTATTTCATTGTTTTTTCTAACTTGAGAGGTGTCAGCCCTTTGCTGTGGGTGCCTTAGGTTTTACGGTTATTATTATTTGAAAAAGAAAAAAAGGTCCCATGTATTTTAGAGTTCAAAACTTCTAAAATAGATGGCAGAACGGACTGCACATGGCACAATGATGAGTACAGCCCAGTACTTGCTTGGTTGAAACACCAGTTGTTTCCGTTTTTTTAGAATGATTTTGTTTTTCCTTCCTGTGCACTTGGGCTGTTGCTGAAGGATGAGGTGGGAGAAGAGATGTTTGGCTGCATATTTAGAATGGGGCAGCCATCAAAACCTGTCGTCATCTTCTCCCTGATAAGAAATGCACCAAAATAACTTCCTTCTTTTAGTGTTCTTCTAAATGCTGTGCTCAGGAACCAGCTCCCCTGGGCTCTGGGACTGGGTTCACAGCTCAGGCTTGCTGGTGGCATGGACTTGCAGGAGGATTTGTGAGGCAGTGGGAAGTTTTCCCAGCTGTTGGCAGCCTGGGGGCAGGCTGAGCTTAGGTGACAGAGCAGGGCATTACCTGCACCTTCCAGCCCTAAGCACCTGCTGTCCCTCTAGCTTGCCTTTGAAAACCAAAGCAGCTTGTAGTGCTGGGCGTGGTTGGGGTCCCTGCTCACATCATCACCACTGCCAGTCCCTCTAGTCCCACCACTGGGTATGAGTGAAATGAAGATGAGTTGACAGCATACATGCAGGAAAAATAGTGCGCTGCCAGTACAAAAATTGGCATCATTTTGGAAAGTAAAGAAAAACCTGTTTTCAAGAAGGCTGAGGTCGTTCTGCTGTGTATTTTGACCATTTATGGGGTTCTTATGGGTCTCTTTAAAAGCCGTTTCACTCTGCTATTCAATAAAAAGCATATTTACCATAGTAACCACTTAGGCCGTGAGGAACATATACTACCACCGAGATGGAGGCCACCTTCCAAAAGAGCCACAGCTGGCATTTGTAATGTGATCTTTTGTGCTACTTACAATGTTGGAGGAGAGAGGAGGAGGTGGAGGAGCAGGGTGGGGGAGCAGTGGGTTTTGAGGTGTGGGGAGTGCAGATTCTGCAAGGTCTCATATTTATTTCTAATAGCAAGCTGTTTTGCCTTGTTCTGTTAAGATAAATAAGCAAAGGCAGCTCCTTTTTTTCCACTCTTTTTCCTGGCATCCACCCCAGGTTGCATCCATTCTCTGGAGTAAAAGTGTGTTGTTGTTTTTTGTTTTTTGTTTTCCTCTTTCCTTTTTTTTTGGTAAAATAAATAAATAAATAAAATAGAAGTTAGAATGGGTTGGGTAATGGCATATGGGGAAGCAGCAGTGATGGAGAGCAGATGAAGCAGCAATGGATGCCAGTTGGCCAGGGATGTGTCAGGTTTCTCTGGTGTCCCTGCTCGTCACTGCCACATGTACCCACAGCACCTGGGATGTGGCCTCTCTTGTACTGGGCTCTGCAGTATGCTCTGCACCTCCTTCTGTGTATCTGAGGATGCTTGTATGGAACAATAATGGGTACTTCATGGACACGCTTCTATTTCTGCATGGTTGTAAAGCATAACCTATAGGGACAGAAACGGGCTCTCCACCCACGCTGCTGCATCTTGTCTGCCCGCCAAGTTTACCCGTGCCAGGTTTTCTTCCTGAGATCGGTTGAGCTCTCCTGAAGATCTACAGGAAAACGCTAACACCTGCAAATCATTTCTTATCTTTACCGTATCTCTAAAATCAGGATGGAGGCTAATCTTTATAGCTGCATTACAAAGAGTGGAAAGGAAAGCATGAGTTTTTTTTTTTTCCTTTTTTCTTTTTCTCCCCCCACTCTCCTCCCCCCCCCCCCCTTTTTTTTTTTTTTTTTTTTTTTAATTTAACATTCCTGCTTTTCAGTGCTTGGCTCTGATTAACACGGGCTCTTTGTCAGGGCCTCAGTCTTTACGCCCAGCTTCGATGAAACTCCCCTTGGCTTCAGTGTGAGTTTTTAGCTTAATGACTCAGATCTGCAGAACATGGCTGTCTATAATGTCTAAAGTAAAGTCTATACTATTTGTCAGCCCAGCTCCTTTCAGATTTGTTTAAGAACATTAAGACTACAAAAATGGAAGCAAAAGACCAGCATGAATAATTTGGCTGGATTGCCCCCAGTGCTGAGGGCTGGGTTAATACCGCTTTTCATGGTGCTTGTGAGAGTCTCCAAGGCCCGTAATGAGCAACAGAATATTAAACTGAAATTACGTTCAGCATGTCTTGAGGAAGGTACAGCATGAGGCTCCATTTAAGAGTAATGCATTTATTTGCATTTAGGTGCTTCACTCATCTTGTAAGACTCTTGCATCTTGCTTTGGCACAGTCATGCTGATTATCTGTGTCCAAAGGTGAAAGAAAACTGGGGAAAAAATTGTTTTAATAGTACACTATTAAGCTTACTAGGTCAAAATTTTGAATTCAGCCTGTGGATAGTACAATGATGAGGCTGTGACTTTGAAAGGATTGCATGGCTATTTTCTTTCCTTTCTTTTTCCCAACTTCTAATTTTGTTGGACAAATAAGTTTTCGGGTGTAAAACAGGCCTCAGTTGGGTAGGCTTGCAAGTTCTTCTAAACAAGTAGGTTAGCTGCACTGAAATCCCATGATCAGCATGGACCTAAACTGCTCCTCTCACCTGAGACAGCATGGTGATAAAGGGTGCAGAATAGGTGCCCTCAGCATACCTGAAAAATTTGGGGTACAGAGTGGATGAGCAAGTGAAAATGACATGTATCCATTAGTGTCTCCAAAATCCGGCCTCTACAGAAAGCAAGATCCTTCAGAACCATTTTTATCTGTGTATGTTTTTTTTCCTTACGGCTGTAGGGTTGCATGTTTTTATTCCCTGTTCTCTGCAAAGTAAATATTCTGACTAAGCTGTACCCTGATTTGGGCAGGAGGATGGGTGAAGGCTGTTCCCTGGGTCCTGCTTCCTGCTGTCTTGGCTGCACAAAGACTTGCTTTTAGCTTTCTTTGTAGCAGGCAAAAACAGTCTGAACCCAAAATGGTGGTGGTTTGGTACAGTATATTTCTTACAAATCAGTTAAAGGTTTAAAAAATTCCTGCATTTTCTTCTGCAGGGAGGCCTTTTGAAGTAAATGTAAATGTTACCTTGGGGGAGGACTTCTTGTACTGTTTGGCCTGGGTTTTCTAATATATAATGAACACAGCCATAAAGTAGACTGAATCCCCAAGAACAAAGAATCACTGTGCAGTAGTATATCTTTTTTTTTTTTTTTGCTTAAGGAGGTGAAAATGTGTTTTCAAAACATAATATGACAAGCAAAACTTAAGGCAAAACCATCTCAAAAATGTGCTCTCTGTTCTCAATGTCTTCGACACATGTGGAGAGTGTGTCTGTGGCTGCTGGGCATTTTGGGGGGATCAGGAGTTGTTTCCTAGAGCATTTACAGTCTAAGTTCCTGAGTCTGCTCTCCTTTCCTCCTAATTTCTTTCAATCTCATGTGGTTTGCTCTTATGCATTTAGGAAAGAAAAGAGAAATACCTATGAAATCATGAAGTTTATCTAAATTTTCGAGTTCACTTACTGTCCCATCAAATGCTGCAGGGCAGAAGTGGGGTGCATCCAAACACATGTGCAGTTCTCTATGTGTAGAGCCAAGAAGCACAGTCTTGTAGCTTCCACTCATGGTGCTCCAAGAGAGGGCTTTGTAAAGTGCTCGCTTTGTTTCTCGCTTATACTTGATTTTAGAGAGGCTGTTCTTTCTCTTGAGATGTTCTTGGATGTCAGGCCACATGTGCCCACGATGGGACACCCTCCTCTGTGGAGACCTGCAGAGCAATCTCCTGAGCACGTGGCTAGTGTTGAGAGCTGCAGGAATGTGGAGGTGTGGGGGTGGGAATAGTGTGTGTTTCATGTCAGTGCTCTGTGTCAAGAGGGTGTTTGCATTGTAGCAGCAGCTGAGCAGCCCCTTATGGCAGGTTGGTCACGCCTTAGTGCTTGGACCCAATACACGGGTCCCAGAGACTCATGCTGCAGAAATACTCATGCAGGCTTAATTGGAAAGCTTCTTTAGTGACTCTGCTTTTTAAATGCTCTATACTATTTGGCTAATTGCTCTGGCAGTTGCAAAGTAAACAAGATGTTTCATTAATGCATGCCCAAAAGTGTGCAAACATCTTGCTCCGGATTTTCAGAGCTGCATGGAATTCAGCCACAGAACAAATTAAACTTGCTGAGAATTTTGTGGGTAAATCTTCTACTACTAATTCCTCTTGATTTTTTATTTTATTTTTTTTGTTTTGTTGGGAAGGCTTGTTTTTTAAAATGTGTCCAAACCCAAATGTTTGGGGCCAAGTATAGACTTCATCTACCAGCAGCCCAATAGAGTTATTTTGGATGGGTTCCTATAGGGCAAGCGTTATATTCAGTGCCCAATAAGTAGGAATAGGAAATCCAGTGCTTGGGTTTGAGTCAAGCAGAGAAGAATCTTGGGTTCCTAAAGAGTCACTGAGTAATTGGATGAACTTACGGAAGAATTCAGACTTTTGGGGACTGCTTTATGGCATTGCCTTCACACTGTGTCATAATGTCCATTTTCTATCAGTGGTGTTTGGATACAGAAGCAGTCTCTCTCTCTGCTTTAATGCTGAGATTCTGAAAACGTGCAGATTTGTACCTCTTACTGTGAAGTGAGAGGATTTAGTGTTTCTGCAAACATCAGTCAGTGCTGAAGTACCTTCAGAAGACACCTTGGGGATGGATCAGCATCTGGGACAAATTGTCACACTTACTCGTAGTCAAGAGCTCTGTGAGCAGCTCTGGGAACTCTGAAGAGTTTGGGTGTTGGGATATTTCAGCTGTGAATAAATGCTGTAAAACATATAGTACTGCCAACCCCAATTGTTCTAGGATCATGAGTCAGGCCTCAAAGGATCATGAGGATTGGTGGACGTTTTTTTTTTTTTTTTTGGTGTGTTTTCTTCTTCTACTTTTTTTTTTTTTTTGGTGTTTGTTTGTTTTCTGTTTCTTAAATAATACATTTTGTATTCTCTTTATTTGTTCTCTGGTTCCTGAGCCTGCAGGGTATACTCCACTCACATTCTCAAACTTTTCTCTGCAGCAGTTCAGGGGCTTGCTGTGTGCTGTAAGTGCAGGCTGAGGTTCTTCCCTAAACACTTGACTTCAAGGCTACCGTGCTTTATGGAAAAATAGCAAGTAGTGCTGGACTGGCTGAAAAATCCTAGGAGCTGGCAGCCCTCAGCATTGCTCTTAGAGAAGGCAGCCGGGTATGTGTGTTGGCATGTGCTGCAGAGCGTCCGTTTCTTGTGGGTTATATGGCTGGGCTTGGAGAGTGCGGGGTGTTTGCAGGGCTCTGGCTGATGGGTGGAGATACGTGAGCATTTGCTCATCAAAAGGTTCAAGTAAAACGTAGTGGTGCTGTCTTCAGCTTGGCTGGAAGTTCTCCTATTGCAGGCTACACTCTTGTATCTCCTGCCTGTAAAATACCTGCAGTTCCCTGAGTGTGATGCAAATACAAGTTCCTAAATTCTGTATCCTTTTTTAGCCGGATAATTTGGGGGTACAGCAGAACATCAGAGAACAATATTTTGAGGTAGAAACTCTACATTTGGAATACTGTAGGATAGAGTTTTAACACAGAGGAGCCTAGGCTGTCACCTGAAATAGATTTATTCTCACACAGCAGTGTGCATTCTGCCAGAGCACGTATGTTAGATTAACCTGCAGGGACTTGTGTGGGACTACAATAAGGCACCCAGTGTCCCATAGTGGGGCTGCTGTGCTGATAGGAGACAGGGAAGCACAGTAGGCTGAGCTCAGGGCCTATGTGAGGGTCACATCACCCTGGCTGTGCTGGTTGCATCAATGAGGATATGTGCTGAGTCTGGTGGGGCTCTGGGCCTCAGCTTTGTCTCCCCATAAAGCTCATCTGTAACTGGATTGTTGGGTGGGAGCTGAGGAAAGCAGGGACTAAATAACCTAAATAATGGGTTGGGAGCCAGAGTCCCTGCTGATAGGAGCACGAGCAACAATCTTATGATGAGGAGAGGTCCTAACGGGTGCTGTGACATCATCTTTGCCCGAATTGCTTCATTCCCAGTGTAGGTTTGGGCCAGTGGAAAAGCCCAAATGCTAGATGGAAGTAGCTGTCTCCAAAGAGGTATTTCTCATTATCTCTCCATGCGGCCACTCTCATTCAGCAGTAAGAGGCCCTTTGTGCTGTTTAACTTAATCCGCTTTGGAAACGGATTAAGCTAAATCACACAAAGAAACTCTTAGTTCTGAATGAGAGTGTCCACACGGAGAGATAATTCGAAATAGTTGTTCTGTGTTTTTTTAATTCACACTCAAGCCCTTGAACAAAAACTTCCCCATGCAGACAACCCCACTTGAGCAGAAACCTCCTATTTTCTGTCTAAACAAGATCTGTGTGCTGTATCCAGGTGCTGTAATAAAGAAAACAGCACATACCTCTCATTAAAAAGAGAGGAAGGAAGCTGGCATTGCTGGGCTCAGGACTATTTGTTTGCCAAGTTGCTCAAACCCAGAGTTGTTTCTCTTCTCAATGGGATGGGAGAGTTTGGATTGGATTATGCATCAGACATTTCACTTGATAGACTGTGCACGGCTGTGCTCTCTCCTGCAAAAGGACCCAGAACTGCTTAGTAAAGAGAAGGAAGGCTCCTGAGTTCTCTGTCCTGTGCACAGCTACTGGGAGGTGTCAGATCCATCTTGGAGAGCATTTGGAGAGTTAGAGATGTTGCACTTAACTCAAAATGATACCCTCATAAAATAATCTAATCTCTCCCCCAGACAGTGTTCAGTGCCTAATTTCACAAAGCTAAGCTAGAAATTTTTGTCCATCAGACTTTGCTTTTGAAACCGTAGCTGGCTGAGGCTGGGTCTGTGGTTCCAGGGGAGCTTGCATTGAAGCTGTTCTTGTACCTGACAGATTGGTGAGCAAAACCAGCTAGCAGATCATGAGCAAAATCCCCTGAGTCAAGGAAGCACTGCTCACATCTCCATTTTACCGAAGCAGCTAGAAGGACATGAGATAACATTCCTAAGGTCATTTTGAGATACTGATGACTTCCATATCTGCATTTTTATAAACATGCCAAAAAAAAAAAAAAAAAAGAACCCCAAGTGTGAACTGACAGGAAAAAAGAACAAAAAGAACAAAAACCAAACCAACAAACAAACATAAAAACCCTGAGGTAGTTTTTTTCAAATTGAGACCTAAAATCAGAACGTATTTCAGATCTTAGAGGACAGATTATTTTGGTGCTCTTTGTGTGCTAGGAAGACCCTGCATGCCCATAAATGCTTATGTCAGATGCACGTTATTTTTTACCTCTCGAAATTGGGAAGGCTGGGAGAGCTAGAGCAGCCCTTCCTGGATACTAACACACGGTAGCTCTGCAGTCAGGCTCCCTTGTCTAGGAGATATATAGATGATGTGTAATAGTCTGGTATGGAAGCCTGGAATTTCATGGTTTGAACAGATGTGTATGTGTGTATGAGAGGCAGGGCACCTTCAGACTTGCCTCTGTCATGGGACCAAGAAATAAGCAAATCCTAACCATCTACCTTGCTCTTCGGGCACATTAAGGACTTGATCGTGTCCCTGGGCCTTGCTGTTCTGGCCAGCCGGATGGTGTCGGTCTGCACTAGTTTCCTAGGAGAGCTGTGTGGCTCTCTGACATGCATTTTTCCTGTTGGCAAGATTCAAAGACTTCTCAACTACTATTACTGTGGAAACTAGCTTCCCCTTCCCCTTCCTTTTCACTTTTTAGGCATTGATTCAAGAAATCATTACACGTCCATCCATGTTCAGGACAACGTTTTAGGGTTTGCTCAAAGTATTTTCTTGTACAGTGATGGTTTTCTGAGTTGGAACACTGGAACTGAGCATTTGTATGTGGTAAAACCCTTTTCCTGAGAGATGGCCATAGATTCAGCCAGTCCCTACCTAGCAAGCACTGAGAAAAGGTGGGGGCGAGGGACAGAATAGCATGTCATGAGCTCTTCTTTTTTGGAGCTTGTCCTTGTGATACATTTTTTCCCTGGGCTAAGGCTGCACGTACTGAATATGGAAGAGGGTTTTGGTCTCTTGTTGCTCACCTGCCCATTGGAAGATGCACAAAAGCTCTGTGGTCTCCTGTCTTGAGTGAGAGGATAGTGTGTGCAAGAAGAGAGGCAAAACAACAGAATTCTGCTCTGTTGGCCATCTGCAAGAGCATAGTGATGTCAGCTGTGTGTGCTATGAGGCTGTGACTGCTCTGTAATATGGAAATGGTGTCAGGTGAGAGAGGAAAGCAGAGTGAAAGCCTCAAGACTTTTCTTAGTTTATGTATGCTGCTGTGAACACTTTCCGTGCCAAGCAGATGTATGGTAGCAGTACCATTAGGAAACCCCAAATGGCTGTGTTGCACAGAACTTTCCCTGGCAGCAGAACTTCTGTTGCTGCATGTTGGGCACGTCTATGTGGTTAATAAAAATGAAGCAAGCAAGAATTTGAATTGCTAAAGCTATAGCTGCTCCACGTTTTCTCCCCATCCCCGTGCTTTTCAGGCATGCTGAACTCTTTGGAAGGAAGTTGTTCATTGGACATGAAGTAACCTGCACCTCTGATGACCAGGACAGGTTACTCCAGGATAAGCTTTGGTTTGGATCTGAGACTTGCCAGTTTAGCCACAGTTGCTGCCTGAGGGGTAAATGTGAGGCAGCAGATCCCACTTGACAACTGAAGGTGAAGTTATCCGCATCTGTTCCAGGGCAGTGTGTGTGCCTGGGCAGTTCATGCTCCTGAGCTTCTGGAACCTCTGGGTGAAGCTCACCCTGCAGGAACTTGCTCTGCTTGTCATGCCCAGAGCAAGTCCAGGGAGTGACCGCTCACTTAGTACATGAACTGTTAGACCGCATACTGCGTAGGTGGACCTTGGGACACCTCAGATTGCAGCACTGGGGCATCTGTGGGACGAGTAAACGGTGAGAGAATGTCAAGGAGACACCCTTCCACTGATGGGAGAGAACAGCCACACACCTGGCACCCCATTGGCTTTTCAATCAGCTTAGCTACTCCTCACCTGGGTGCTGAGTTGGGCTCATGCCTCATGCATTTAAACATGAGCTATCTGTTTGTTAGCAGCTGGGTGTCTTACCCTGGGCCTGAGTTCCCTTTTCTCTCCCCAAGTGCTTCCAAACCTGTAAGTAATGCCTTCTGTGCGAGCAGAATGAGCTAGTCAGAGGACTAGGTGCAAATTCAAACTATTTCCAGTATGACTTTATCACTACCTGTGTTTAAGAGGATTCAATAAGCAAGCTACTTGCAGAAAGCAGCTGGTTACCCCTGCCCCAGAGAGCTCAGGTCCTGAGCAGAGGCTGTGTGGTGTAAGGTGTGATGTTGGGGCACCGCATCCTCACGTCCCTTCCGCAGAATGGTAATGTGTGTTGCATGCCACAAGTACACATGGCTGGGGGTGACATGCAGGCCCCTAGACTCCAAGTTTACAGCTGCAGCTGCCGGGCCATCCCACCTTTGGCATGCGGGGTTAATGTTGTAGCTGTCTTTGCATATTTTGCTGGAGGGAAGTAAAGGCAAAAACATACAGTTGCTTACCTTCAGTGTGTTTTTTTTCTTTCTTTTCCCTTGGACATCTGTGAGACACTTAAAAGAGCAAAACAAATTCCTGACATCAAAGAGTTAATAGCAGCGAGCGCGGTACAATAGCTCATTAGGACTTAAACGTGGGCTGCAAACTCAGAAATCTTGATAATTTTGGTCTGTAAGGACACTGAACTTTCAACCCTGGTTCAGCAATAATAAATGTCTGTTAAGTAAGGATTTCTTTTATTAAGGGAGGGTGGATGGATGCACGTCAATGGGTTTTAAAAGTATTGCTACTTATTTCAGCGTTTGCTGGACAAATGCATCCGGGCATAGGGAAGGCATTTCAAGATCTGCACAAAAAGCACTTTGAAGTATAACCTCTGTGAGTGTCTTAGCTAAACCTGACCGCAGTTGGAAGCAGCGCTTTATTTATTTATTTGACAGTCCTTTTCTTTTAAACTTGCTTAAAAAAGAAACGACCAGCATCACAAAACAAACACAAATAAACCTTTGAGCAATTTAACGAAAATGCAGTTCTGAATCTTTGACCCAAAGTGAAAGGCAGCGGCGCGTGTTTGGCTTTTTGTGTGGATGTTTTCATAAACATATCTACCAGTGCTGATTTCTGGAAGCAGAGAGCAGCTGAGTCTCTCTCTGGGCTGTGGTTGAGGCGGCTGCTTGGGCTTGCAGCCCCACCACCGGTACGGGGCTCAGGCATGCCATGCTCTGCAGCCTGCACAGGGACAGCTGCAGCCAGGAGCTGAACACTTGGTAACGGCCCCTTGCACACCTGGGGAGGGGTAAAAGCATCCCCTGAGCATTCTGAGAGTGGAAGCGAGGTACAAGTGGTTGCAAGTCACAACTTCATAAGCTGCAATCTTGAGTTTGCAGGTCTTACCCAGCCTCTGCTGAGAGCTTAAGTGAGACTTGAAGGAGCGTGGTGTGTGTGTGTTTTACCTCGCCTCTCGGAGAGCAAGAGAGAGACCTCCGTGAAGAGAGTGACAGGGTTTGATATAAACCAGCAGGACTGCATTGCTGCCATTATTCGACAGTAAACCCTTTCACAATGCCATATGCTGTGCATTCCAGCGCAGCAGCGCAGGGTGTGATATAGTTAAAGCACGCTCGGCAAACAGGAAACGCTGGTGACCGCTGTGTGTGCTTTTCATGGAGATAAAGTAGCGAGAGCGTAACGAAAAAAAGTGCTGGGAACGGGGGGGAGAGCAGCAGGGTGAAGGAGAGGGATGTATTTTGGGCCTGACTCCCATCATTATGAAAACGCAGACAGGAAACACAGCCAGGGAGCAACAGAGAAAATGCTGCTTTGCTCTGAGATGTTTGTTTTACTCCATTACGCGTATTTTCTGCTTTGCTGCTGAGTACCAGGAGTGGGTGTGTGTGTTTTGTTTTGTTTTTAATTTTTTTCTCTCTTTTTTTTTTTTTTTTTCTTCTTTCTTTTTTGAAGTTCCTGCCACTCTGGGTTAGCATCCAACTCCCTTCCCCTCTACCCTACTCCAGTTAATAACCAAAGGCTATTTTAAGGGACTACAGTAAAGAAATTGAATCGGTAACACATTTCCTTACCCAGCAAAATACCCACACCGGTATTTAGCGTGGGCCATTATTTTCCCAGCGATCTCTCTGAATAAAAGGGACTGAAAAGTCTCCTTGGAGTTAGGAAGTGGCTACTGCAGGGCAGCACGGAGGACAAGGGGGATGGGACCCACAGGTTCTTGGGTAGGAAGAGCTCTGGATCATAAACACACCATAGCTTTAATAAAATAAATGAAGTGGAGCCTTTTCAGACGAGGGCAGACTGTATTGGTGTGAGCCGGGCTTTTAGTGTTCGTAGTGAAAATTGACAGGCTGAGAACTGGGACATAAACAAAAATGTCAGTCCCTGGGAGTCTTGTTCACTGGACAATGTCTCAATTGTTTCCGTGATTTTTCGCAGGCAGCAGGGGATATTGGGAGATTAACCGTTTACCAGCCGGGCAGTCTCTGGAGGTGCCTGCAGAAAGAAGCAGCAGCAGAAAATAGCATTTTTGTTTGGAAATGATTAAGCACACCAGTGGATGATAAGGAAAGGTCACGCTGTTCTCCTCATACTTGTCTGCTGTTCCAGCTGAGCTTTACGTTTCTCAAATTTTGTTTAGTTTTTGCTCCGTTCCTGGAAAATAGGTCTTTTTATTCCTTTTTTTTTCTTCTGGTTTTTATCAGGAGAAGTCAGATTACGAGACAGACACTGAGATATTTAAGAAGTGGAGAAAATGTGTGCGTGGAAGGGGGCGTTACATTTTAATTTTCATTTGTGCTTCTTCACAAAACAGCAAGGAGGCAAAGTTGAACATTTTAAAGTCATCTAGATTATTCGGAACAGGCTGAAATGTGAGACGGGGAATGCCCTTCGCTTTACTAACTGCTGTACAATCTTGCTTAAGTCTTGAAATAAAAGGTCGTCTTCAAAAAAGGCGGAGGAGAGAAGAGGAGCTCGGTTGTCTCCATCTACTTCTGCTTTATTTATTATAAAAACAAACATTGAAACCTGTTGCATACCAGCCTATGTGGGCAAAGCTCAGGACGCTGCAACTGGTAACTCTTTACTCATTGGAGCCTGAATGTGTGTTTTGATGTGGGCAGAGGGAGGGAGGGGGGACGACAAACTGAAGTTACTTCTTCAGGGCGCAAAAGCTGTTGAGGTTTATTCACAGGAAGATAAACCTGTTTTAAGAAACGTGGCTCTCGCCTCAGCTGAGTGAAGCTGAAACATTTTTCAGGCTGGGAGCCAACTTGCTTGGTGTACAGCAGCCTGCTATTAAAGGTCTGGGATGTGCTGAGGTGGCTTTAACTTAATTTATGGAATAATAACACATCCCATTTTCATTTCCCTGCATCCTCCGGCTGCTTTGTGTTTGGGTCCACGTTCACAGCCTTGCACTTTCTTCTGCTGTCCAGCACTATGTCCCTTGCCCCCCGTCCCCTTTCTTGCAGCCCTTCCTGCTGCAGTGTGATGGGAGATGGAGCAGCAGAGGGAGGACTGCTCCGTGCCTTCCTGCCAGGCAGGAAATTGCCTCTTCCGTCCGTGCTGCAAACTTGTAGCACAGCAAACTTTTGCTCAAGGACAGGCTTCTACCAACATTTCTAAACGAGAGACGCACTCTCACATGTGATAAGGAAGGGAAAAGGAAGCTGTGGCTCTGAGGATTCTCCCTGTGTGTTGTGTGCTGATGGGAGAGAGGGAAGAAGGTAAAAATAACTGCAGTGCCCACGGGCTCTCTGCAAAAGGCTGGCTGTACAGAGGGAGCAGGGAGGGTGAGCCGCTGCCCTTTGCAGTCTGGCCAAGGCTGGGGATACTGGGCACTGAATGCACAAGCCAGAGCCCACGCGGAAAATCTGGCTGTGTGTGTGTTTGGAATTGATACTGTTTTCCGAGATGTAGAAAACAAAAGTTGTTGATGTGTTGTAGCACTCGGTTCCCCGGGTAAGTATCCTAAGTAGGGCTGGATCTAATAATTTGTATTTAATCATTCGTGCAGCAGAATGAATTGCTCCTCTGGTTAGTTAGCCATCACTGAAGGGATTGTGATTTTTCCTGCAATGTTTGTTACTCGTGCCCAAGGTTCAGCACCGAGCTTTGGAGGCCGTCCACCAGCAGCTCCGTCAGCACTGGAGCCCTTCTGTGCCAACATGGGGAACTTGTGACACGTTTCCGTTCCCTGCATTGAGCAGCAAATGATACTCTTAATGAATAAAAGTTTATTTTCCATGAAGATTCTCCAGCACTTGCATAAATTCACCATCTTGGCAAGTGTCCTTACCACTGAATTAGTTTACTGGTGTTGTAACAGAAAGTGGTTGGATTTGTCGGTCAGAGAATTTCTCTTTATTTGTTACAGAGTACTGCATAAATCTAATACAGCTCAGGTTGCCATTGTCTTTTGCATTAAATAAACAGTAGGAAAGAAATCACCATTGGTATTTTAAAGTATTATTTTTTTTCGCTCTGTTCTGAAATTTTTTCTCCTTTCTTGTCACATGAGTCAGCTTCAGAAATGCTGGCATACAAGGGATTCTCTGCCTTTCTGCTCCTTCTCGTCTCTTCCAGAGGTTAAATTTTTTCAGGTGAAACAAAAACTGTCCATAGAGCCACTTCAGGACATGTTCCTGAGATGTCCTCTGTTTGATGCTGGCAGGTCACACAATAAGGGATTTGCAGAGCCTCAGCAGCAGGGCATCCTCTCTGCTTTATCTCCCACCTTCACTCTAGAACATGCCCAGAGGCTCCATGAGCTCAGCTGTGGTGTTCTTGTGTCCCTTTGCCTGTGGGACCTGAACCCAAGCGTGCAATCTGGCATAGCAGCAAAGCAAAAAGCAGGCTCGGTCCCATTTGTCAGCACATTGTAAGACTTAGATCTTGTCTGGAGTGAGGACAGGCTGGGCAGCGTGTGGGTTCTGATGCTTCTTAGTGCTGTGCTTGAGCTGTGGATGTTGACCCAGCTCAGGGAGATAGGGGTGTGTGGTGATGTTACAGGTATAGAAGGGAAAGGAGTGCTCAGAGAAATGCTCCTGTTTTTCTGGTTGGGTGTTTGGAGGCGTGATGGAAAATTGCCACAGATTTCAGATAGTCACAGAAGTGAAGGCACTCTCCCTCCTTCTGGGCGGTCAAGAGGAGAGCGGTACCCACCTGCGAGGGCTGAGCAGTTACTGCAGGGCTCTGCCTCGTTGAGTAAATACTGTGCTGGGAATTGCTCCTGCTTCTCCGAGAGGAGGACTGTGAATATCATTTATGCTGCTTAAATATTTTCTGGTGAAACCTGAGGGGAAATGCACATGTTCAGTTTGACTAGATTCTTCCCTGTGGGCCACTTCTGCCCAACATCTACTGCTCAGGGATACAGAAGTGATGGTGGAAGTTCTAGATAGTGGTACTTAGCACTTATGTAGCACTTCATGTTTCCAAAGTGCCATACAAAACCGAGGCTCTGTATCAGTCCCTGGGGGAAGACAGAGCTCAGTATTATTGCCCTCATTTAGGGGCAGAAAGGCAGAGATGCAGAGAGGTTAAGTGGTTTGCCCAAGCCCACACAATGAGTCAGTGTCAGCTCACAGATTAGATGTGAGCCTTCCTGGCACTCGCTGTCCTTGTGCAATCGTCTGGGGCTTGCTGGCCCTGCGAGGTGCTCCTTACCAGGCACTGGGAGCTTCAGACAGAACCTTACAAGATGTGCAGTGCTGTGGAGACCCTATCTGGAGGGTTGCATGGGTTGCTTCTGTTTGCTTTAACACGTACTTACAGGATATTTTACAAGACAGCCCAAGAGGCAAAAATAAATAAATAAATGAATAAATATCATAGTAAATTAGCCTTCAGTGGTGGAATATCTCGAGTGCAAAATATTTTTCATCTAAGGATGACATCTCATTGTGCTTGGGCAGCTGTGAACAGTGGTGTAACCCAACACTGGGAAGTGCTGATTGTGGGTTGGAGCGAGGCAGGCCTTCTGCATCAGCAGCGTTTTACAGCTCTTAGAGAGGAGGGCATAATGAGGGGCTCAGGTTTGTGGCGAACAATGGCTGGTCAACACGTGGACAGCTCCGGCGTGAGAATGCTTTTGTGAGGGAATAAGGGTGCCTCTGCCCAGAGCATGGCAATTCACGTCCAAAGTAGATTAAGCTAAACTGGGAAGATGCTGTTAATCTGAAGCTGTGGGCTCTGCGGCTGTATTTCATCTAGAATAGATATTTTCCTTTAAAATTGCATTTATGTATTTTAGATTGATTTATCTTTTTCATGTGGAGACGAGGTCTCGTTTCGTAAAGCAGAATTTGATTGAGATGCTGACATTTTCCAACACTGGATGCCAGGCAATGCTCTCTCTCCGCTAGGCGGTGTGGATTTTCAGACGGGCCATTACTAATCTCTTTTAGGATGGGATCAAGAGGGGAATATCTGAAGGAAGTTCTTTTCCTAAACGCCCAAGCAGGCTGTGGCTGCTCGCAGCCTCACTCTTTGGAATGAATGAATGAAACTAAGCTGGAGAATCGTACAGGGGAATGCTTATGGTTTCAGAGGAGCCCAGTGCAGTGGTGTTTGGGGTTCCTGGCTCTCTTGGTCTCTCGAAGAGTGAAGCCGCAGTGCTGGCCCGCTGCAGTGGGTGCCGGGCGGGATCAGGTTGCAGGGCCGTGGCTCTGTAGGAATGCCGATGCGTCAGCGGGAACCCACAGGGTGTGGTGTGAGCCCACGCCGAGCTGCGAAGACAATGAGGCTGTGGTAGGCATTATGATACTGCAGAGTCCGTGCTAATCTCGATTGCATGTGGTGTGGCCTGTTTGAATTAAAATACAAAGGCCAGAGTTTGTTGTTTTTTTCTTTTCTCTTTTTTTCTTCTTTTTTATTGCCTGCTCTGCCATCAGCTAGTCCTGTGTCTCTGAGCTAGTCATTTCGTATCTCTATTCCCTTAAGAAAGCACAAATAACTTTCTCATACACATGTCATAAGGTTAGTTGGTACGTGCAGGCCAATTTCTGAACTTTACACCAAGCCCTTATACACAGCTGAGTCACTGCATTTGTTTTGCAGGAGCAGAGGTTTCCATTTCAGTGGCAGTGGGTTCTGGTGATGGGTTCTGTGGCACGTACTCTCACATGAGCCGCAGCTGGGCAGAGCCACACCTTGTGCCCTGAGCAAGAGAGCCCTGAAGCCCATCCTGTCCTAGAATCATAGAATGGCTTGGGTTGGAAGGGACTTGCAATTCTATTTCCAACCCCCTGCTGTGGGCTTCTTGCTACCCTCCATAGAAGGCTGCCCAGAGCCCCATCCAATCTGGCCTTAAGCACCTCCAAGGAGGGGGCATCCACAGCTTCTCCAGGCAGCCTGTGACAGTGCTTTGGTCTCAGATCCATGGGAGCTGTGGTTTTGCACCTCTTTGGCTGAATCCACATCATAAGGCTGGAGACTAACCACAAGTTCTTCACTAGGACTGGAGCTGGTTGCTTGTTTTTCCCCTCCCTTGCCCTGTGGCTTGTTTGTGTGATATCATACAAGGCTTTGGCACTGTAGGTTATCACACAGTATGTTCAGCATCCACAGGTAACAATCAGAGCTGTACCTTGGTGCTCTGAACTGTTATACTGTGGTGAAGTATGTCATAAGGTGTCCAGAGATTCTCCCGCCCACCCTCACTGCCCGCATGCCAAAATAAATATCTGACATGGAAGTCAAGGTACAGAAGTCAGCAGGGTTGCACAAAAGGTCCTATCTCTCTTCTGTTGTTGGTTATTTATTTATTTATTTTTTAATATAATTTTCCTGATGGGTTGAGTGGCTGTCTACAGTAGAATAAAAGGACGGAGAAGAGATTTTGGCATTTCTTTGAGCAGTAGCATGTTTGTTCTTTGAAATCTGGGATTTTTCTTGCTTGCTTTGGGTTTTTTGTTTATCTGCTCATTTGGATGTTTTTTGTTGTTCTTCCCTTTCACAAACGGGTAGGAGAAATTGTGTGCATGTGTGTGTGGTGCCCTGCCAAACAGAGAAACTAAGCAGACAGCCTCTATTGCTTTTGCTCTCACATCTCTAACTTAATTATGGGGGAGGCAAGGGGTGTGTTGTGTTTAATGTACTCCATACCTCCAAAACTCTGCACCCTTGTATGCTGGGGGCTGACCATTGGCACAGGCTTTCATTAATATTTTTTATTTATCTTCCCCTTCTGAATCACTACTTTTGATTCAGGAGCTTTTTTTTTTTTTTGTAATGGAATTCTTTTATTTTTATTTTTATAATTGCTTCTGGATCTGCAGAAGTGCATGTCGAAAATCATCTCAATGTCACTAGTCTTTAGTTCAACAAGAACGCTATAGAAACGAAAGGTTCTGTCATCCATCAGATTTTCTGTTCCATTTGTTGAAGATGAAAGGCGAGCGAATTTAGTGCTCACTTTCTTCTCCTTCTGACAGTTATTGATCCTCGCTGGAACTCTGCGATTCGCGCTCTGAGCCAGCCGTGACATGGGGAATCCCCAATTCATTATGTGGGTGCTCACTAGCGCCGCTGGAGTAAGGCTCGGTTGCCCTTCTCATTTCAAAGCCATTTGTTGTTTTTCAGCTGCGCTTTCTGAGCTGGGATTTTCTTCCCTTCTCACCCCTTTTACCTTATGAGACTTTTAATCTGGAAGCTATTAATGTTTGAGAAACAGCTGCTGGAACATGGGGTGAGGTGGCTGATTTCAGAGGCTTTCTTGATTCTTGCGAAATCAGAAATGACCGAATCTTTTTCTTTGAAACAATGGAGTGTTGTAGGGGAGAACCTGCGAGCCATAGTTTGTTAAGGTGAATTTTGTGCTCCTCAAAGATGTGAGATTGTTGAGCTAGAAACAGCCACCGTGCTCAAATCAAGACCGGGGAGTAAGTGTTATCCGATGGTTTCCATCTCCAGAATTATGACTGCAAAGATGAAAGAGGAATCAGTGCGACTCTGGGAAGTACCATAGCCTTCCACATCCACTTCCTGTACAGCCTCCGACTGCAGATATGCCTGGATGGATGGAGCAGGGACTGATGTGGTCTCCCCACCTGTTCCCTAAGCCAGTCCTACACAAGCACAACTTGCTCTGCTATGTTCTTGTAGCCTGGAGCCAGGTTTAAGCTGGTTGGCATCACGCATGAGCCCAGATAGATGCTGGAATGTACTCTGCTGCATGGTCATGTCCTGGGTGATGCCTACGTGGTGGCACCATCTTTTAGAAACTTGTTTGTAGCTCTCAGCTCTTGAACAGAACTCCTGTGCAGCAACACAGTACCTCCTCTTTTGGGAATGAAGATGGTGAGGTCTTGGGCACATGTTTTCCCAAGCTTGTACTTGTTTAATGTTGATGTGAGGTGCAGTGAAAAGTAATATGTTGGATCTCCCCAACTGAGCAATACCAAAATGATAGCTCTACTTTTTGTTAGTATAAATCTTCGTGTGTCCTCTGCAAGCAGCTAGGGCTGTGAGCCACCTTCAGTCTCCTGCCCATTCTTGTTCTTGAGACTCCTTTGTTCCTTATCCCTTGGCCAACAAACTGTACTGCCCAGCAAAATCTTCAGAAATAGAATGGAGAGAACTGCCTGTTTCTAAAGAGGTGAGATGTACTGGTGTGCTGTGGGTCACGGCATATGCCTGTAGAGCTTGTTCCAGGAGGACAGGGCAGTGATACTGGTCTGTGCCACGCTGATCGTGATCTGTCTTCTCCCGTCTGGCCGCACGCTTTGCAGGAGGTTGGCAGACCCTTACAAATGGAGTTTCACATCTGTTTTTGTTTATCCCTTTTGCTGCGGGCAAGGCTGAAAACTTAATAAATTGCATGAAACCCAAGGAAGCATGAATATAAAAGAGTATTAGATAAATTACAGAAGCCTGCCTACCTGTAACATTTTTTATAACACAAATGGTACGTGCGTATTATTTCTCTATAAAAGCACCCACACGCCCCAGCCTCATGCTGAGGCTCTTGTTTAAGCATTTGTGCATTCTTGCTACTTGTTCCTCAGCTCCCACCTCTGACTCCTCCCTAATTTTAACATCATTCTTCAGTGGCAGGCGTTTAACACACTGGCGCTCTGAAGATGTGATGATGTATTTTCGAAGGGTATTTATAAAGCTTTTTTTTTTTTTTTTGAAAAAAAAAGTATTTTGGAGTTTCATCTCTGAAGGAGCAGATGAAAGAGAAGTCCTTGTAATGCTGGTAGCGTATGCACGCTGTACAAAGAATGTCTCCAAATACTTTCCTTAATATGTGCCTGTATTTGCTCTAATGTACTCACCATTTTTTTCAGCCCAGCTCTGCTGGCAGGGGCAGGGATGAAAGGGGAATTGCATGAGAGAAACAATAAAGTCGTAAAACAGACACCTTAGTAAGAGATACTGTAGCTTCAAATATTTACAGTTCCTTTGTGAGAGAACTGGCATTGCACATTAACCTTAATATAAGTGTAATATAGCATGCATCTGAAGGCAGAATCGAAGAATACAAATTTCTGTGGCTAATGGTTTTTGAATAAATTCAACACAATTGTCTGACAGTTATTAGCAGAATGTGTGAAGCAGGGGCTATGCAACACTGCATACTTTGAAGACCTTGAACTATTTCTACCAGTTAAGAGCTGTTAGATAGAATATGCTGAAAATTAGCTTCATTCAGTTATCATACAATATAGTGAGCTGTTCTGCCAAGCAGTATTCTCTCCTAGCATTGAGATGAAATAAATTCTTCTGTTCCTATGGCCTGAATTGTGGAGGTGAGATCTCTGGGCTTCTGTGCGTGTTATGTGCCATCCATCCATGTATGTAAGGAGATCTGTACCTGTACATGATTTTTTCCGTATAATTTGCCCTGCTCCCACACACGGTGCTTGTGGTGCACAGGCACTGTGGCATTCACTAACACTGACCTGCTTCAAAACGTTGTAACGTGGCATTGGCTTGGCCTTCATCTGGGCACATATGAGAATAACTGGTGGCTGTATGGTAAAGAACGCCAGGCCAAGTGCTTGTGATGGCTTTTCCCTGATTTAAAATGAATGTGTGGGTCTTAAGGAGGAGAGAGGGAAGAAGAAGCATAGAAGACTAGTGGAGTGTAACACTTGGCATACAGACGGCCAAAGCTCAGTGCAAGCAAATGCGGAATTAAGCTGCTCTCTACTACAGTACCTAGACTAATTTGTCTGGCTAATTACTGTGGGTGTAGAAGTACTGCAATGCCATTAAGCAGCGCCCATGACCCAGACCAGTGTTCCTCCCTGTATGGCATTATAAGCCCTGCTGGGACTGGCTGGGCAGTGGAAAAGGTCTCTGTAGACGTGGTGACAATGACTCAAGCTAGCAGTCTGCACAGGAGGACCATATTATGCTATCCGTGTACTCGCACAGGCACCACACGTGCTATGTAATTGTTTTTAGAGAAGATAGATGAGTTATTTACCAATGACTGCTGATATCAACCATGCGTAAGAGCAGTTCTTGTTAACTGTCAGATTCCTTGTGGTCAATGAGCACCCAGGCCTTAGTGGAGGCCTTGCAGGTGATGTGTAGCAAAGATGTTCCCATGGATAAAGCATGAGGAGTGGTGATTTAAGCTGGCACCTCTTGGAGCAGGGCTGAGGAGATGGGAAACTGAGTGCTCCTTGAGAGTGGGTAGAGCCATGAAGAGTTTCCCAGTTTATATTGAGAACTGGAGCAAAGTGAACTGGAGTGGCATAAACAGGATTCAAATGTGACTGATCTGCTAGGGTGTGTACAGGAATAGCAAGCCTGGCTGAAATAAAGCACAGGATTCTTAGGTAACTGCTTTGGTTAAGGAAGCCAAAAGATTAGATCTGGTGGCAAGAAACGGTAAGCTGTTGAAATGGATAGCTGCAGATGCCACTAACTGCTTTAATGTCCTTTTTATGCTCCCTGTCTGCCTACCCCAAATGCTACTTGGAATAACATCACTGCTCTTGTGAGAATAGATCCCACATACTGAAGAGGCAGCAGTCAGCTCTTGCAGGAGTGGTGGGAATCCAAGTGTTAGTGTGTGGAAAATCTGTTGCTCTTGAATGGGAGGGGGCTTCCCCCACAAAACCAGCCCATTCATTTTCCGTTAGGGCCTGTAGACAATAGATCCCACAACCCCATGTGGTCTCTGTAATATTATAGGACTTGTGGTCCCTTCTCATTTGCCATGCAGACTCCTAAGAGAAAGAGTTTTGATCGTTGCCTTGAAGTACTTAAAAATAAACTCCTCATCTCTGGTTAAACTGTTGCAGTATACACAGTCCCAGCATTCTGCAGGATGCAAACAGGCATCAGTGACTGATTTCCCTGGTATTTGTAGCTATAGAAAGCACTGTCACTAGGAAATCATCAAGATTAAACCCTACAAGTATTTGCTTTGCCCCCAAGTCTTTTCACAGCATGTGTGAGTTTCAGAATAAAAATCTATGATGATTCCCTGAAGGAACTGGAATTTCTGGGTGTTGCAAAGTCCTTATTAGGAAATTGGAAAGATACACTGATGAGTGTGCCTGTTTAAAATCAGATAGTATAAGAGTTCCCACCATTATTCTTCCTTCTGGAAGGATTGTTTGTTAACTAAGTTGGTGTTTCAAATTAGAATGAAAATGGAAAAATAGCAAGTAAGCAAATGGATTTCTTGAAGTTTAGATGTATCATTTTTTCTCAATACTGTAAATATGTATGAATCTGTTTTGTACTGGTACCAGTGGATTAGTAGATGTTGGGGTCAACTTTTTTACTTCTCTTTTCCCACACCTTCAGTGAATCTGAATTTAATTAACTCTGTTCTGCACATGTCCTAACAGATTTATATTTATTTTAATCTTATTTTTGTCAGTATCACCCTGCATGGAATTATCCCACAGTTTTGTTACTAGGAGAATGTAGCAACAGTAGGACTATATCATGCTGCCTGCACACGGTACTTCGCCATTTGGGGTTGGTGGAGTGCCCTGGTGTGGTCCAATAATGTTCCCACTGCACAGCTCTAAATAACTTCATGTGAAAGCATGAAGCTAGGTTTGTGAAAATGCTCACTGGGACTAACTGTTCTAATCCAAATTAGAACGTGTTGTAATCAGTCAGACACAACTCCAGCAGAACAAAACCTTTTGTGTAGTCAGTAAATCTCAAAGTTCTTGAGGTAACTTTTGGGTTTTTGTACCATCAGTTGTGAAACTCTGGAGTGTTAAACGGCCAAGGGGTGCCAGTCCCATTTTGTAGCCATGGCATTTTTTTCACCCTCTTGTTTGTGTTGTAAATCTGAGCAAGATACCAGTTCTCTGATGGAGATGGCTTTCAAGACTGAGTTGCAGAGAATGTGTGCTTAACTACTTTATTAAATACCTGTTAACAGCATGGAAGATGCAGAATATCTCCCTTAGCAGGGGGGAAGGGGGCTGGCAGATAGCAGGTAGTGTCAGTTCAGCCCTGGTTTGCTGTGCGGTGTTCACCTAATGGTAGCATGGCCTAGAGAGTTTGGAAAGCATCTCAGATGGAAATGCCAAGCAGTTGTTTTGCACTTGTTAGCAGCTTTTGTCTGGAAGCCTTAATAGCATCACTGCAAAGCGTTTAACAACTGGCTTCTTTGACAGCCACAACTCTATTGATAATGAGGGAGATTGTCTTATGAAAGTGCTGTAAAGAAATCAAGGGAAGGGGGGGAGGCATGAGTAAATTGCTGTAATGCAACTTCTGTTTAACAGAGGGCTGAGTTTGTACAACAGGTGGGTTAGTAGATGAAATTCCCAGTTACTGCTCCAATAATTCTTTAGACAAGGCCTTGACTCTAGCCATCTATCTAGAGCCTGTTCTCCTTTCTGTAGTTTTAGACACTAATGACAGTGATGAGTAAGGAAAAATATTCCATCCAGATGCACTCTTTCTAACACAGGCATTAAATTTCAGGCAAGCAAACGTTGAAAGGAAAAAAAAAATGCTCTCCAGCAATTGTAATTAAGGGAAGAGCTCCAAATACCTGTAGCAATATGTCAGTATTTTGAAATAATGTTGCATCATGTTTTACCTGAAACTTTATTAATGATAGTATAGATGGCCTCTTTATCTTGCCAGCATCTGCTCTACTGCTGGTTGAGACTAAGGGCCAGGCATGTGGAGTAATTCTGTTGAAATAGTTGTTTTTATGTTTTATGCAACTGACAACAAAATCTGGCCTCTGGAATTTACAGTCAGTCAACCAAAGTGTCTCTGAGCTCACTGCGGGGTTCATTCCGTAACGCAACAAAGGCAAGCTGCTAGATGCAGTCTACAATAAAACTACCTTGTACTAAGCTATGTACCCATAAATACACAAACATCTCTAATAGTGTAGGTCAGGGTCACGTTTCACCTTTCATTTGTTGCTCAGTGTTAGAGGAAACTAAATCTTCAGTCCTGGGGCTTCAGTGCATTGGCTTATGTGCATGGGTGGCTTGTTTCCAAGCAGTCTGTAATTCAGGAGGTAAAGATAATTAAGAATCAATAAGTCTGTGGACTGACTTTCTGCCTGTAGTACCCCTGCCTTGTATTAAGAAAATGCATAAGGTTAAAAAATCAGCTGGAGTTGCCATATACAAATGGCTGCTCTGGGGAGCCGCACTTGAGTGCTGGAGCTGGTGTCTGCTCAAGCTCAGTTATCATGCAGATGCTTTGGATGGCCCACTAACCACCTCATTCTGCTGCTCCCAAGGGTGCCCAGGCAGCTGATGTTTCTCTCTGTCACCAAAGTGTGCTTGTTTTGTCTGCCAGTGCCTTACAGCTTCCAGAGTATTGACAGGGACTTGGTACATCCTGGAAAAGGCTGAGGGAACACAGAAGCAGGTTGCTACAGCTGCCAGAAAATGGACTGTGCCGAAGTCTGCTGGGAGGATTCATGGTGGAGGCAGCAACTCTGCTGACCTTATCCCATCCGATTTTGCTGTTCCCTTTCTGACAGAGCCATTCCCCCATTAAGGCCGCTGTTGCCTTTGCCCTTCCAACAGCCCCTTCCAACTGTGCCGCGTGCTTGCGTTCCTCCTCCCCTTCCGTCCTCTCGTGGAGCTACAGGGAGACAGTTGAAGGGAAAAGGGAAGGAGAGGAAAAGTCATTTGGCCCAACGCAGGCTGCCTTATCTTTGTCATGTTATGAAAACACTTTGGCAGTTTCCTCTTCAGTGTTTACAAGCATATAATTAAGAACATTTTCAACTTAATTGAATGTAAGGTAACTTTTTACGCACTTCTGTTTTCTTCCTTTTCTTTTGGTCGCTGCTGTCTCTTGAGTTGCCCTCCTGGGATGTTGCTTGAAGTCCTCCCACCTGCCTGTCCTCTCCTGGGTGTTCTGACTCCCTACGGTGCTGCTTTTCAATTACAGTGTTCGCAGTAATGGGAAGCTGGCATGAGCTGAGTGCTTGCTCCCAAGCCCTTGAATGGCCTCCCCAGCCTGGCTGCATCTGGAGCATGGAGACTGAAGTTCAGCACTGTCCAGCTGCAAATGGGCACACCTATTAGGCTGGCCTCCTGAAAGGAGGCTGCAGTGACAGCTCAGATTTATGTCACCTTTGTGATGACGTAATGCTTAAAAGAGGTAGACTTCAGAGAATATGATGGTACCAGAGCTTGACTATGACCTGACAGTGTTCAGAGAGAGACAGCAATAATCAAGGTCTCTGAAGTGGTTGGTATGGGCTGTCTTGCAGCTGCCCCTGTCTGGCACCGTCCCTCTGGAGGGAGATGTATCCTGTTGATATTTGCTCATTCAAACTGAAGCCTTTGTAGTTTTTTATCAGTTCAGCCTTAAAATCCCAACTGTGTGATCTGACATTTTGCTCCAACGTTTTGTTGGAGACGTGTTTGGGATTTGTGGGTGCGCCTTTATAATTTCATGTTAATGCTATCAACTATAATGGGCAAAATAACTTCTGCCACGCTGTGCTCAATACAAACTTTTATCAAGACCAGCTATGTCCATTGGTGCCAGATGCTCATGTTGCACAGTTGTAAGCGGCTGTGCACAGACACATGTAACAGAAAGTCAGACTGGTAAATATTTTATTAATATAACTTAATTTCACTACCAGTAGCACTCTCAGATTAATGGCTTGTATGGCTTTAGTCATTGTTGTGCCCTATTTATCATCTCAGTGTTTTTGGGGAGAAACTTCTACATATTCAGAAGTGTTTCTCTCTTTTTTAGCTGCAGCTAATAGCATGACAGTACCCTCTATACCTCAATGCTTGCTAGCTCCAAAGCTTTCCCCTCCCCAGTAAGCAATAAGTTCTTTCTTCCTGATTCAAATATGTAACTAAGATTATTCCAAACACTCCTGAGTGCTATGGAGTATTCAACTAATAAACATACTGCTTTGTTCCCTCTGATATACTTAAGGTTTTTGAGACCTTCCTGTATTATTCTTCTCTTCTACTGAATGGAAGGAGCGACTTCCTATTTAATTTTGGCTCTAACCCCCCCCATTCAGATAATGATATTTCTAGACTTAAACCCAAGCTATGTGAATGCCAAGCCCTGGGATAGCCATGCAGATATGCTGTACAACGCCTGACATATGCTGAGCTTGTGCATTTTAACCATATGACAGTGTTCTTAGCCAAGTCAATTTTACGTTCATTTCTTTAATTACCATTCTGTGAGACATCATTTCATATGTTATACTAAATTTCCAAGTATCTGGTCTCTGTTATGTTGCTGTTCTCATCTGTTAAATAGGCAATTTCTTTGGGTAACAACACCAGAAATAAATGATTTGAGTTTGGCTAAGGCAGCAGGATTCTTGACAGTGATGCGCATTGCTTTGGCCCATATCTCTCTAAGAGTGAATGAAATACATGCAACACTTAATTTAAAACGTGAGTGGTCTTGTGTGGAGGGGTAGGGGGGAAGAGGGAGTGCCCTGCAAGGCACAGGGAAATGAATGTGTTGTCTCTACTGCAACCCACAGGCAGAGACAGTGGCTGCAGTCTGCTCGCACCCTTTCAAAGGCTCTGGTCTGCCTTGCTGCAGCCCCACTGTCTTTCTGCAGACGGTTTCTGCTGCACTGCAATGTCTGGGGACAACGCGGCGATGCAGAGTCAGCAAATCTCCTCTGGGACACCATGCACCAACCCAAAGGGTTAGGAAATGTGAATTTTTAAATCAGCCATACCCTGGGTGACTTTGGCAGCTCCTTTCATTCCTTCTGGGATGTGGTCGAAGCTTCAGCTCCTTGCACTGGCTGTGAGTTGGCATTATGTCGATGAGTGCACGTGATACTTCTGCTGAAGCGTGGATTTTCCTGTCATAGCTCTGTCCATGACATTCCAGTTACTCTAAGGAAGCCCTCCAAGAGCAGTGTCAATCGAGCCTAAGTAGTGGCTCTTCAGTGACTTTAATCCCATGTGTTTCCCATATGAGTTTATAGAATTCAATATAAACTTACTTCTGTAATTTAAACAACCAGACTTTCTACTCCTGCTGATGAGACATCATGGACAGCTCTGGGATATGCTTCTGCTTTCTGCTAACCAGTGTCAGTGCTGATTTGGCTTCCCATGTTTTCTCCTGTGGAGCTCCTGTTGGCAGCTCAGGGGAGCTTAGGGGCTCTGGGATGGGGGGATGGCACCGAAGTGCCTCCGTGGTGGTCACGGACTGAGGAGCCAGCCTCACAGCAGGAGTCAGAGCTGGCATCCGAGTAAGCTTTATTGTCATAACCTTTGCTTTTCCTTTTGGTAAGACAGTGTCTGTCTTCTTGTTGGAAACCTTTTTTTTTTCTTTTTTTTTTTTTTTTCCCCCAACGCCATTTATTTCTGGAATGACTCCGTTTTGTGGTACGCCTCTCTGCTGTTTCTCTTATTTTTCCTGTTCCGTCTCAAAAACTGTTCTTAGAAATGTAGGGGAAAATGTCAGTCCTCTCCTTCTTGCTCCTTCAAGTAATCACTTTGTGCACTGCACAGTGGTTTTAATTAAAACTCTTATTTATATGATTTTTTATAATAGCCGTGGGTTCTCCCCACTCTGTGCATGTTAATCTAGCCCAGCTGTAAAGTACAGCACTTGCACATTAAAATAACTTGCAGTGACACAGAGCTTTGGCAGCGCTGCTAGAGGCTCTCCTGAATCCACTGGGGTCTTTTTCACGTGTTTTAAACATTTCTGCTAAGTGCTGAGTTTCCAGGATATCTAGTGGGATGCCCTACTCCAGCAATTGCAGGATTTAGGTGGGGAAGTTTTGTTAACAAAGTTTTTGGTTGAGGAAAACAGGAGCGTAGTTGTTATTGCACAGAGTGTGATTGTCCTTATGGAGATGCCTTTGGAAAACAGGAAGAAGAATACTCCATTGGTTTGCGAGCAGACAGATCTGTGTTGCTTTTAGCAACGAGGGAGGATGAGGTGCTAACAAAAAGGGGTGAAAAGGCTGGGGACCTCACACCAGGGAAGCTGCGGGCTCTATTTTCCAGAGACACCTTTTATAGCTTGGTGGTTTGTGAGGGGCATTCATCAAAAACATGATTACAACTGCATAAATATAATGATATAAAAGCTGAGGGTTTCTCGTGCTGGGGAGGCTCGGTGTGATGTGTACAGGCAGTGTTTAACTCGTCTGGTCCTGGCGGTGCAGGCTGGTTCTACCTGATTTTTGCAGAAGATCATGGCAAGTCATTACATTTGCAGTTTCTCCCCACCACCTGTTTTCATGTCTGTAAATATGTAAGACAGGACGCTCATTCTTTGTTCTGAAGGCACGTTAAGATCAATGCCCTTGAGCATGCACTCTCTTCTGACTGTCTAAAAATTTGTTAAAGGTATAGATCTTGATTACATTCTCTTAATCCAATCCTTTTCTTTTAACCCAGCTCTTAAAAGGAAGCGTACATGACAGTACATCACACAATATCTCAGCCCTTTCCTGACATTTCTGTGCAAGTAAATGAAAGGTGTAAATTAAAAAAAGCAAGTGTTTGTGTCTCACTTTAACCTTCTGTTATGTTAAATGGCTTTATTGAAGAGTGCCGGCAGTGTTCTCAAAAAACTTGGGAAAATCCACTGTGAGCCATGCAATTAGTTGCCTTGGGAGCTGAGTATGGAGTTCATGATGTTTGATGTGAAAATTACATGGACACATCTAATTGGGTGTATTTGCACCACACAGGGTACCGAATAAAGAGGTGAATGCTTTCCCCGTTCCTTGCTTGTTTTCTTCTTCACTTGAAGTGTTTACCTTGAACTCTCCCCAGCCAAGATGCTATTTATCTAGGCATGCCTACCGATTGGTAGGTGTGGCTTCCCCCTGCTGATTTTGGGGGGTAGAGGCAGAGAGGGTGCTTTGAGCCTTAAAGGATGAGGGAAGATGAACTTCAAGCTACCTCATGCTTCCCATTATCATTCCTTCGCTGTGACTTGCAGTGCCTATCCCAGCCCTAGAGCTCTACTCTTTCTACAGGAGTCAATGGCTAATTTAGAGAGTCCCCGGCACCGCAGGAGCCATTAGTCATAATTTCTTTTAGCGGTTAAGTTTTGCAACATAAACACATGAGGATGTGTTCTGCTGTGACAGTGTTCTCCAGTGTTCCCCATTCCCTGGAACCCTTTCTTGCTTTAACGTTCCTTGTTAGCAGTCCTCAGAATCAGAGAAAAACGTTGGGTGCCTTAGCAGCTGATACTGGCGTGCGCTGTGAATGAGTAGGACATGCAGTCCTAGAGGATATCATTGGATATTGTAACAGTGAAAGATCTGTTAACAAAACCCAGATTCACGCTCTCTCTTGTCTCAGAATTAAGTTCTGTGTCATCTGTGCACGTGTATGTAGCTGTCTTCTCCCTCCTTCCCCCCTTTAAACATCCAGAAACCAGAATTGTGTTGATCTTTAAGCAGCTCGGTTTCATTTTTCTTTGGTTGCAGACTTAACTTGCCTGATGATTGTGGCTAAACTCTGAGCGCATTTTAAATATTCTGTGTTTTTGAACAGTAATAAAGACTTAAAGTAAAACATTTTCCAGTAATTTAGTACTCTCTTCAGTGCAATTATTCAATTATTAGACCACAAAGGGTTTCAGCAGTTTGATGTTATTATGAAATATATTAGCAGAAAATGCTCTATTATCATCTAATGCTAATAATCAGCTGGTAGGAATTAGAAGAGAAGATGTGTAATTGGAATTCTTGTGGCTAATAAGATGTGAATTATAAAGACGTTTCCAGGAGAGAAATCTAGGTACTATTATAAGAAACTGCTATTTGCATTTTAAAACATTAGTAGGCACAGCGATGAAATCAGATCGATTTGCTTAAAATATCAACGAGACACAATAATGGAGATTACTGAACAGCACTTTGATCCTGGAGCAACATCACTGCCTCGTGCCCTTCTTTCATTATTTGCTGTTCTGCTGAGGAAAGCCTTCCCTGGCCTCTGCTGGAGCTTGTTTTTAGAAGCCTTCTGTAGCAGGGAAATAAAACTGAGGATAATTCAGACCATGAGCTTTCCAGTGACTACCTACCTTTCTCCTGGCAATGGCTGGTGTGATGTACCAGAGAGGAGAAAATAGCAGCGCACTGCTGTCAGCCAAAGAGGTGGATGTCACAAGCACTTTAGGACACTCATAACTTCTTATTAAGCACGAGTTTTTGCAGGTTAGAACCCAGCCGTGCAGTGTCCTCTGTGTGTCTGGCTGCGTGTGCCTGTGTAGGGTATTACTGGAGAGGAGGGACTTTCCATAATCTGCAGATACATTACTGCCACTGTGGCCTTTGGTTGCCCTTTTAGCGCTGGACTCTGTAAATGTTGTTAGCGGTTGTCGGATTATCCACTCACTGGATTTTGTCTTTGACCCCTGCATCACTGAATTCCACAGGTTGATTACTTGCCATTTACAATAAGGGGAGGGAGAGATACGGGTTTTTCCTCTGTTACGGGGCACCTCCCTGTTTCTGTCCTGACTCTGACCTTTGCAAATCTCATCATACTCAAACTTGATAAATGTGATTTTCTTCTGGAAGCTGAGAGTCTTCAAATGAGGCCAGCTGTGGAAAGATGCAAGAGGGTAATGTGGAATGAGGCAGTCCTGCTTTCCTAGCATGTACTGACTCTGCAAAACTCAGAAACATTCTCCTAAATTCTTAAATTGGTTTTAATCTGTTGCTTTTGGCAAGGACTGGTGCCTTTGGGTTGGGGAACTTGCTGGAGAGTGCATGCAGCATTAGAAGTGGTTTCTTTGAGCATTGTGGGCTCCCTGTTGAGCTGGTTGGAAGCTCTCTGCTCAAGGAACCCAGTGGCAGTGCTGGGGAAGTGAGGGCAGGGCCCAGGTGAGGTGCTCTGGGGAGAAGGACGATGGGGAGAACCAAGTGGAAATGGAGGCAAGGACGCATTGAGAGCCTGCAGGGATCTGGCTGGGTCCTGGCTGTGTGCTTTGCTCCCATCCACTCATCCTCGGAGAGATAGCTTATAGGGCTGGAGGCTGCAGGGAGAAGAGAAAGCTAAGTGGGAAGGCAGGAGATGAGCAGGTGCCATTTGCAGGCCCCTTCTTTCTGCAGTTTGCTGTGATTTCTGGGATTTGGTAATGTCTTGAAAATCTAGTTAAATTCCCAGGCAAGAAAGCAACAATTAATTTTTCTGCAATTGAAAGTCTGTATCTTGATTATCATCTCTTATTTAATTATCAGATATTCAGTTTTAGTTGCATCGTGTTCTCAGACACTAGGAAGCAATGTAACTAAGGATGCTGCAGCTTCACAAGCATTTGAACCAGCCCAGCCATCAGTGCCCTGCGAGTGGTGATGCTGGCCCTCTGCTTTGTGCTTGGGCATGTGTAAAACAAACTGCAGGACTGGGAGGCATTGAAAACAATTTTTCCTTATTTATCTATTGAGTTATTCAGTCAAATTACTTTGAACCCTTGATCTGTTCTTTTATCCAGGTCACCATAAGGCATATTTAATGCTTTTCCTGGTGTAAACAGGGGAGTACGGGAGGAAATGGGAAAAGATGGGACTAGAATATTATTGTAGGCTTACAGTGTCATTAACCAGGGGAGGCAATCTGGGTTTCTTCCTTTTCAGTGATATATAATGTTTGCATTTTACAAGGTTTCATTCACCAGTATAGGAGGAACTGAACAGTGTTCCCTGGTTTCAAAAGCTGATCCTTCTGAACTAGTTTTAAGAAATTTTTCAAAGGCACATGAACTTTTAAAATGAGATGTCTGAGTCTACTGGACAGTGTACTTGGTATTTTTGAAACTGTGGCAAAACTTGTAACCTTTTCCTGCTGCTTGAAAAGAAGAAAACTTGTACGAACCAGACCCTGCTGAAAACTGGTGCAGGAGCATAGCAAAGGGTTTCAGATCAGTATTTGAATGCGTAAGAACCAGAGCTGGAGGGAGAATGGATTTGCTTGTGCATCAAAGGGAAGGTGTGAGGACGCACAGCAGTACTGGGTCTAATGAGAGAACAGTGGTGGGCCATAGTAGGGTGGGATATTATTTCATCAAGATGTGCCAGAATACGTATTTGTGATTTATCAGTGATAGATTATTTAAGGAAAATGCAGCAGAACTCTTTTCAATGAGTATGAGTGTCTGCAGAAGTACACGAAGTAGGATGTCTCTTCAGAACTGTGGCAGGTGAATCCCAGCACCCTTCAGAGGTTTCCGTGTCTCTGTCTTCTTCCACTGCCTCCTAAACCTCACCTCTCCCTTCACAGGGAGAAAATGTAGATACTTTTGCCAAGAAGTGCAAAGACATTTACAGCTAAATAATTTTCTCTCACCTCCAGGATCACAAGTTCCAGTGCTCTGGGTCTATAGTTTTAGCTATTCTCACCCTCCCCCTTCCACCCTCCCCCCCCTCCAAAAAAAAGAAGAAAAGCCACCAATGCTGGATTTTTTTTTTCTACGTTTGTTTCAAAATAATAATTCTTTTTAATACATTTTTAATAAACAGGATTATTTTGAGGAGATCTTGAAATGATGCTGCAGGCAGCAGACAGAATGCTTTGTCCTAAAACGCTTTTCCTTGTCATGTAGATAGTTTTATCAGATAAAAGAAATCTTGCTTTTGGCATTGTGTATTTTATCGTTGCACACGTGTGCGTACACACATACACAATAATGCCCATTCTAGTCAGGACAATGAGACTGTAGCAGCACTGAAATAAAAACCAACAACATGGCTTTTTAACCCTCTTTTAGTCTGAAGGTTCATATGCAGATCTTTCTCTGTGCGGCATAATATTCTATTTGAAGTGGAACTTGGCTCTTAGTTAACACCGAAAGTGATAAGTTGTCTAAAGCCCTGTTTAGACAGACAGAGCTTATTTGGCATCTGCATTAAGCTGTTTGACAAAATGTTTCGAATGTAATTAGTTCACATCAAAGGTACGCCACCTTCAGCAGCGGGTAAGATGGATGTGAACTGAAGATACTGAGATCAGCATGACCCGACTGAAGGCCTTGCAATTTAAGGTTTTACTGTTTATTACATTGAGGGAGAGTGCACGCTTTAGCCCTGGATTTTTTTTTTCCTTTAACATTTTTTCAAAGCTCTTCCAGTGTCTCAATTGTACAAGCTCTTCACTAGTCACGCTCCTCTCATACTTCAAGAGAACACAGTGGCCTCAAAAAAAAAAAAAAAAGGAATATTCTTAACTGGGCTAAACACATATTCTGAAAGAGTTTGTACTGAAAGTCTTGTTTTAAAGTATATTTCTGAAAACAGGTTCATAAAAATTATGCGATGATGCATTTTCTTATTCCGTTCTCAGTGATCTTTTGGACCCGCACTTATTCAACTTTAATGTGTCAGATTTCAGGTGATTTTTAGTTTGGTTTGTTTTTCACCACGTACTGTCGGGACTGTACAAACCACCCTAAGAGCTGAAGTCATGAGCTGAATTCTTAAAGGCTCTTGCACCTGCTTCACAAAACACTGTGACTGGTGTGATGAAGAGAGGAGACAGAAAATGGTCAATGTTAAAGTGTATTTTTTCTTTCTTAACAATCCCATGTTACTACTGATACTTTGTTGCCTTTGTGCATTTTCTTGGTATCTAATTCCACTCAGAGTTACGTCTGTATCAATAGTGACAGCAAAATGAGAAATATTTCCTATTACAGCAGCTAATAACCAACACTTGTTTAGTAATATGTGATGTAGACAAGGGCTGCCTCCTGTATTTGCTTTCTGTCGTCAAGTAGCTTATGGTGGTATCACCTAGAGTTGAATACGTTGGCCATGTTTTCCAAAGCAATGCTAGACACGCAAAATGTGAAGCTTTTGGTAAGCTTGATACCTAGAAGAGAAACTTAAGCACTTTGTGGAAGCATAAATTGTATTTAATCTCAGTTTAGCTATATGGATTAGCAAGAGTTAACAAAATGCCACCATCAGCTGAGGTGCAGGGCATTAGCTGGAGCTGGGTAACTCCTGAGCTGTAATCATTTCAATTGTGTCTATAAGCCCTGTGTTTTAAGGTTGGTGCTTCAAAGTACTCATTATGGTCACCAGCCTTTGGGATGAAGATGCTCCAAATAAGACGTTAAGTACACATAATAGGAAACCTGCGTGATGAAAAAATGTGCAATTGTTTAGTCAACTCTTTTTATGGATCATTTTGCTCTTTTAAAAGCATAGTAATGATTCATGGAAGGTGGGAGAAGACCTCTCCAGAGCTCCATGTAGCATTTGGCAGTTTTCCCAAGCAAGAAGTTTCTTTCTGTGGTTTGCTATGTATAATAAACACTTAATTAGTATAATTTGGGGACTGATAAGTTAAACGGTGAGGAACAAGCAGTAGCAAAACTATATATAAACTGTTTTGAAAAAGAGAAGAAAAAGTTTCTCTAGCAACAGGCAGTCTCCCATCCATTTATATAAAGTTAACTTCTTTCATAGCGTGAATCCAAATGTACTGATCCTGTTACAGATCAGCCATAAAATACCCTTTTTTTTTTTTTTTTTTGGAAACACACAGTATTTAGAATGTGTAACACCTGTTGCATGCAGTGCTGATGGGTGATTAATATTTGCTATTTTAGGCTCTTTTGGTCATCTAATCAACAAGAAAACACTTTGATTTTCTAACTTCTGATGAGCATGGAAGCCTACCACTAGCCAGTGAATGCTTTTTGACAAATCAGAACCACAAAAATGTATATGAATGTGTGTTCCAAGAAAACAACTTGGAAATACATTAGTTAGGTCCGGAAAAGAGGCTGTTTAAAGCACGTGAAAGATGCAGAAGCTTTCAGAGGGAATATGCTGACAGGCATGTACAGGGCGGATGGGCAAAGTTCCCCAGGGCTCAGCCCCAGCTGGGACACGTCAGTGTGGGCACACACGCTCTGTCTGGCTCCGTGTATGCTTACAGTTACGTCTGCGAGATTATAGATGTACATCCACTTACATATGGAAGGTAATCCAGGTAATGCTGAATTGAAGACTAAGCCTATTTGCTTTTCTTTTTTTTCCTGACCCTCATTCCACATACATGCGTGCACATACTCCTGTCTTTGAAATCTTTCTCTAAGCTCCCACATAATTTTCTGGAGAAGCTGTGAGCACCAGTAAATGCCCATTTTAATTCCCCCCTTACCAGGCAGGTGAGAAACAATGGGAGGTTTTATAGCCAGCCCTTCGCCCCTGTGGATAGGAAATGAGTCATTACCGTGATTAAGAAAAATAAGGGACCCAAGCCATAAATTCATACTAATCTCCAGTTGACAGTCTCTCCTGCATGGTTAGTGATTCAGCATTATGTTTGCGAATGGGAGTACAGTGCCCTGCGATGTCAAATTGTTCCGCTGCATGTCCAAAGGTCTTTGGTTAGATGGGAGAGACAGTCTCTTCCTTCCACACCAACTCCCTACCACCCCTGTACCCAGCACCCATATTTAAAGATTTTCTTTTTTTTTTTTTTCTTTTTTTTTTCTTTTTTTTAAGACGCCTTTGCCCATGTCTAGGGGAAAGATGCATTTCAGAATTTTCCCTCCACCCATATGTACATAGAGAAAAATAAATAAATAGCTCACACATGCACAGACAGATATGTATGCGTGCCTTCCCATGCTGACGCGCCGCAGTCTGCCTGGTGAGGGTTTGGTAGGCAACGCACCCACCCAGAGCGAGCTGGCACTGAATCCCAGGCAGCATTTCTCTGTACATCAGCTCAAGCCCATAATTTGCTGAGGGAATTATGGTGGTGATTCACAAAGCCCTGTTATTTTTTGTGTGTGAACATTAGGAATATCTAGGCTTGAATTCCTATGCAACAGTAGCCATTAAGAATTTATGCTACCTGCTTACTTGTGAACTTTCACTCCAAACTTCCCAGCGTCAGGAAAGGTCAGTGTCTGTGTGTGGACGTGCAGGAGCAATACGTGACCGTAAAGGTGCCTGCAGTTGATGACATCTCAGCTCTGCCTACAGTCAGGGTAGAGGCCTGAAACTGCAGCAGCATTCAGGTTCCCTCCGTGGGATTCCCAGAGTGGGAGCTCTGCTGCCTTCTAACCTTTTCATGAGTCTGAGCATGACTCCTGCTGATGAGGAATGAGCATCCCATAGCTTTGAGTCTAATCATCAACATTTTGTCTGTGTTGACTGTGAGGGGACTGGCTTTGCCATAAATGAGCAACACGATAACGTAAGAACTCCTGTCCTTGCCATCTGTAACACAGAGGAATAAAATATTGAATACTCTCTGTTCTGCTTGCAGTGCTGAGGCAAGTCACATGCAATCAGCTGGTATGTCTCCTGTTTACTTCCACACAGAGTAAAAAGTAGTTTCGAGATTCTAACTTCTTTACTCTCCGGCTACTGGGTCTGAACACAAGTATGTCAGATTTCTTTTCCCGCAAATAGCAACCTCCTAGGATGTGAAACACTGTTAATTTATCTTAAATAATTCAATAGACTGTCAATATTCCACAACTCCCCGTACTTAGAGTGACAGGGCTGTTCAAATTAGTAGCCCCGAAGAATAAAGAATATTCAGGACATGCTTTTATCTCAGGAAAGACAGGACTCGGTGCAGCTGAATAACTTTTTAAAGTAGCAATGTGAACGCCCGACTGCTACCTGGTTGACAAGTAATTCAAACACAAATGCTGTAGCTTTTAGAAAAGATACAGTGTGTATATATATACACACATATATGTACAGTACCCAACTAGTAATCATTTCAGTCCTCTGTATGTACATTATAGTCTATATTTTAGATATGCATGCAGTATACACGATCTAATGTGTGAGTGGAATCTATGAAATGCTGTTTCATTTTGGTGTGCTATTTTATCCTATCCAAATCAAGTTTTTTTTCTCAAGACTGGCTTGTGTGATCAGAATTGAGGCTGCTAGACTTGTTGCTCAATATATTTTCTCCGTGACAAGTTGGAGATCCATTAATTGCTAAAAATAGACCTAACGCCGTGCTTTGAGCTGCTGGAGTAAAGCTAGCACTGTTCCTGTTTCCAGGTTATGACCACCATAATTACAGCAACAATCACAGAAGTTGAAAGGGAGTAAGACATTCCAATTTCTTCTTCTCATTACACTGACAAAACAGGATTCCTTGCTGTGGTGTACTTTTATCTGTATTATCAAACCTATTTTTAAGAAATGGAGGTGAGAATGTCCAATAATTCCTTTGTAAAACAATTGCAGATTAAGGATATTTTCTTGATACTTAAGCTTAAGTCTGGAACTGTGATCTCCTGTTCTCTTGCAGAGCCCCTCCCCATTCAGGTGCTCACATCCTTTTGAGATTTGCAAGGATGAATTGATTAATTTGAGCGCAGGAAGGAGGCAAGGCAGGGCTGCCCTTTGTTTAACCCAGTGGTGCCAGCTAGTCTGGGTCAGAAGCATGACTAAACTCCAGCTGAGACATTTCTGTGCCTGATCAAGATGTTAGGGCAACACCCAGAAAAATAACCAGGGCTAACTTGGCACTGTTGTCCCAAGACTTAAAGTGCACGTGCTGTTTTTACCTATGTCATGTAACTTGCCCACTTTGCTGTGGTGGTTCAGATTAAAAACCCTTCTTGATTAGCCTTGTAAACTTTCCTACAGACATGCCCATGCATTCAGCACAGCAGATGGTTTTGATCACAGTTCTTGGGGAAAGTGTGGGGAGATTGGCTGCCTGGGAGCCCTTCCTCCCAAGAAGGTCCGGTGTAGGTGTCCTTGCATTTATCATGCTTGCAGAACTCTTAGTCAGGTTGCAGTGATTGTCTGTACCATGGGTGCAGTGACTGAGGAATAACTTTATAGGAGTTCTTTACGCCTAGGCTGTATATGTAGGCCCAGGGTAACTCATTTCTGAAGAAAAAATCCAGCTTTCTGGAAAGCTTCAGGAGAACAGATTTTGCCCTGTTCAGTGATCTGTTCAAAAGAATATTATAGGACATGGTCCCAGAGAGAGGAGACATCCAGGAGAGGGTCACCTCCTTCAAGCTCAGGACTGGTCTGTCTTGATGAGCAAGAAGTCAAGCTGAGGTGTCAGGAGACCTGCACAGTTGAACGTGATGCTTCTGACTAAACCCAAGCATAAAAAGGAGAACACAAGAGTGAAAGCAGAAGGAACTGCCCCGGAGGAATGTAAAGATATGCTGTCCAAGCATGTAGGGATGGAATTAGGAAAATCAAAACCAATTGAGCTGGATCTGGTGAGCTGAAAGAAGGCTAAGGAAAACATGAGCCTTCTGCCAAGGTCAGGGAACTAGTTGGTAAAGGACATGGAAGAGGCCTAGATAATCTGTTACTTCTGGATGATCCTGTAGGTTTTTTCCAGCCTTAATCATTCTATGATTTTTTTTTACCTCTGTTTTTGCTTCTAAGATTTGCCTTTAGAAATCCCAGGCCTCTGAGACCTGTAGGTAAGTCCAGAGCAAGAAAGACACCTAAGCGAGGGAGAATCAGGTTAGGGAGCAAGCATACACAAATCCACAGGAGTTGATGGGATATTTCCAAGAGTGCTGAGGAAGCTGACCATTATCAGTGCAAGTTGATTTGATTATCTTTGAAGTGACATAACAATCTGAGGAGGTTATTGAGGACAGAAAGAAGTCAAATGTCACCCTTGCCTCCAAGAAGGAGAAGGAGGATTTGGGAAGCTACAGTCTATAGTGATGAACCCCAGGAGCTGATGTTGAACTTAATGCTGTTTAATACCTACATTAATGATGTAGATGATGATACATAGTGTGTCCTCAGCAAACCTGCAGATGATGCGAAATTGAAATGAGCGACTGATTCACCAGGGTGGTTGTGCTGCTATGCAGAGGAACCTCAGCAGGCTGGAGAAATGGACCAACAGGGATCTCATGAATTTCAAGAAAAGTCAGTGTGAAGTTTCCTCTCTGACGAAGAACAATTCTATGTGCCAGCACAGGCTGAAGGCTGACCAAATGGAAAGGAGCTTTGCCAAAAAAGACATGGGAATCTTGGTGGGCAGAGTCTTCCTGCAATATTCACTTGTGTCTAAGAAGGCCAATGGTATCCTGGGCTAAGCTAGGCAGTGTGTTGCCTGCAGGATAAGGGAGGTGATTGTTACCTCCTTTGAGCCCTACTGGGACACTTTGCAGTGCTTGGTCCATTGCTGACCTCCCAGGCATAAGAGATATGGACCTGTTGAAGTGAGTTCAGCAAAATCTGAGGGGCTCTTTGGGAGGCTGGGACATCTTTTATATGAGGAAGGACTCAGAGTTTGGACTGCTAAGCCTGGAAATGAGAAATTTCAAGGAGGATCTTACCAATGTACATAAATATCTGATGGGAAGAATAAAGAAGACAGAGCCAGGCTCTTCTCAGTAATGCTTAGAGGTAGGACAGGAAATTGTGTTTTAAATGTAAGAAACAAGTTTTTGTTTGCGTGTTCTGTTTATTTTTTGTTTTCACTCCAAGGCTGATTGAACAGTTAAAGTAAATAGAATGGGTCACTCAGAGACACTGTGGCATCTTTGTGGGAAGTCAAAACCTTTCTGGACATAATATTGAGCAACCTACCAGAGATGCCCTTGTGCAGAGCAGGGCGATCAGACCAGACCAGAGGTCCCTACAACCTCATCTGTTCTGTGATTCTGTAGTCCTGCTAGCTGTTAGAACATGTCGTTGTTGACCCTGTGATGGTCAATATTGAGGCATCAGTCATGTCCTCCTTCAAACTGACAGTTCTGATTTGTTTATGCTTCCAACTATTATGTTAAAGCACAGTACAACTGACCCCCTGAGAAGAGTTAACTGAAGCTTTTGTTGAGTAGAGTGCATCCTGGCTGATTCTGTGCCTCTTTTCTCTTAGCTTGGAGGAAAAAAGGGGACTACTGGTTTATTTGTCTTAACTTAATATCTTCCTGTGTTTTGCTGACCTTAAGTCTGCATTTCCTAATGAAGCTTTAAGAAGCTTGTGAGCTGAATTTGCTAATGCTTTCTTTACTATAACACAATTTACTGTTTTTAGCCCTCCTTAACTCTTGTGCTTCAGAGTTCAGATGTATTCCAAAGGAGGAGAAATGAATGTTTTCTGCACTAGGTGTATGCAAGCCTTTCTCCAAAATTTAAATTTGAACAATGAAGTAATGCGAGGCTGTTAACTGGAATATCCTCTGTCACATAACAAAGGCATTCTTTGTGGGTTTTGAGAACTTCGGAAAGTTCAGGCAACTTCTGAAATTTACCAAAATATCTCTGTACTTTCTGCCTAGTTAGCCCATAAGTTGGTGATGCAATTCAGTACTTCTTGCTCAGAGCTGTCACTTGAGGTAGGGGATCACTGGGTTGGAGTCAGCATGCTCAGACCCACCTCTGCCCAGCGTGAGTGAAATGGTTAACCCTGTGAGTCCAGTAATTTCTTTGGGGCTTGGATGTGGCACACCTGTAGCTATTTGTGAGAGTGTTCTAACAGGAATGAAGTTGAAGCTCCTTTCATACTGGCTTCTCAAAAGCTTTCACAAGGTGATGACTTAATGACCATGGTTGATAAACAAACTTGGCTTTTATAAAAATAGACTGATGGTCTGGCAGAAATTCCAGCCTGTCCAAATGGATTTGCTCCTGCCAAGCGGTGCGGCCACTGCTGTGTGAAGAGGGTGTGCCCGTCCTGCTCCCTTCCAGTCTTCACATTTCCCTGCTCCTTCCCAATCAGATGGTAAATACGTCTCTGCACATAACATTAAGGTTGGCAAATCAGTTGTGCAAATACTGCCAAGTAAGTAAATACAGTAGAAAATGGAACGTTCACTTCCTTTTGTTTAGCTATCGATACAGATTTAAAGGCAAGTCACCCTAAGTAATTGTGTTTAGGTCATTAAACATGGTTTAATAATGACAATAATAGGGTGTGTCCTGAGGCAGGAGGCAAAACAGTGCTCTTATAATAGCCTAAGAGCAGGTTATTTCTGATAACAAATCTATCTCACTGGGATTAGTTCAGAGGAGGGTGGTATGATGATGCCTCCCTCCCTTTTGACATATCCCTAATACTCCAATTGTTCTGCAACTTACAATATGAGCCCACTGAAATGCAAGGATCTTTTCAGCACTATCTTCATCTACCACGTTAAACACTGAATGAAATCTCAACACAGTGATTACAGGATATGTATGAAGTATGATTGGAAACGGGAGGTTTCCCTACAATTTAGGGCATAAAATTCCTATCCATATTACATGGTGTATTTTTTCCCCATTCTGAGCCAGCAGTGAATGTTCCTCATTCTGCATGTTGAATCAAGATTACTCTTAGAGGGAAAAAATGTGCGAAGTTATAGGGGTAAGCAAATGAATCTTTCAAGGCTAATTAAAAAAAAAAAATACTGCTGTTCTAAACTTCTCAGGGATTTTTAATCTTCGAAACCAGTCTCTGCAGAGATGGATTAGTGAGGAAAGAACAGATGAAGCAATCAAAGGTGCCAGATAAATGCAATTTATCATGTTTCCACAATTTATCGCCTAATTATCCTCCTCATTGTGTGCGTACGCGTCTATATGTGTGTATTTATATAATGTGGATGAGTATTAAATGTGTTTATGGAGTGATACTGCTCCTGGCTTTTCCATTGCATGTTATTTAAACTGCTGCTGGTGGCAATTTTTTTTCCTGTTGTTGTTTTGTTTTTCTTAATAAATTTATTTTTAAAAATAAGTGTAAATTGTGAAATCTCCCACCAGACATGACTAATGCACCAGAATGCACTGCTGACATGCCAGCCACTTCATACAAGACTTCATCTATGTGGTGTTAACAGATCTAATCCATTCTCTTAAATTCCTGTCATGAAATCTTGTAAATCTGATATTTGATTCTTCTAAATGGTAAAATATTCTTTAAACACGGCTCTTCGTTTCTGGAGCGTGAATTTTTGTGTGATGGTAGTTCTTCCCTGTAAGTCTGTTACTACCACTGTTACCTCAGCTGTGTGGCTTTGCTGGTTGAGGTGCTTCTTTGTAAGCCTGTACTTACTGGGCCCAGTACTAATCCTTTAGTCATACAGTGAGTTTTCCATTCCTCAAGTCCAAAAATACGGTTATGACCTCACTTCTACACAGTGCTTCAACCACTTGTTTTTCAGTGTTGGAATGTGGTTTTCATGTTTTAAGAGGACCTTTTGTAGATTTGTGAATCTTTGCAGGCAAATAACCTAGTAAAGTTCAGTGTTTATGTTGAGTTAAAAAGCAGGGTGTAACACTAAGGTTTTTATTTCCTCCCTTTAGCATGGTCTCATGACAACTGTATAGTTTTCATACACCTTGGACACATCGGTGTTCCTATCCAACAGCTATTAAAAGCTTTTTTTTTTTTTTTTGAGGAATAGAGGCGTAGTCGTTTCCCCACAGGAACAATCTAGATCCCTCATGGTATGGTCAAGACTGGGTAAGGGCACCTTTAAGGATGGTTCAGTGAGGATGGGGCTCTGAAGGTTGTCTGGTCCAATGGCCCTACTCAAGGAGGGATAACTAGAGCAGGTTGCCTAATCTAGTTCACTTCAGTTATAGCTTTCCTTTTGCATAGCCTAAGTTCTAATTTATTCTTTTACTGTTTTTACATTTAACTCCTAAAGAGAAATGGTTCAGAGGATTTCGAAAGGATAAGACAGGGTGTCAGTGGTGTCCCAGCCTGTTAGCCCTACTTCCCAGTCTCCAGCCACCTTCTTCCTGACAGGCTCTTCACAAGGCCCGAGGTCCAGGCTCCAGCATCTGTCTTTCAGGTCTTAGAAAAACAAAGTTGGCAGGGAGATAATGTTGGATTTAACATGATCTACAGGATTGGGGTCAAGGGTGATCACCAGGGCCTTCAATCAGTAGATGTTCACTTTACTGTGTCATCACTACCAGTGGTTTTTAGATCAAGCTTGTGCTTACAACAAGCTAAAGTGACAGGTGAGAAACCTGCTTTTCACAGCAGGCAGAAAAAAGCTGTTGGGTACCTGGGGCCAGGGAAGGATAAACATGGCTTGAAGACAGTGGTAAATCAGTCACTGGCCTTTGCTCACTGGGAGCGGGAGAGCAGATGTTACGCTTCCCTTTATCCCAGTGAATGACGCACTGTGTGTGGAAGTGGCTGGGATGATATCCCATCCTCTCTTTGAAGATGTGTTTTCAATTTAGAAAAAGATGAGAAAACCAGCAGCAATTTCAGCGAGCAGCAGTGCATCTAGGGTGTACAGTGCAACACCAGCTCTGAGCCTGGTCCAGACCTAGGTAGGCTGCTGGTGTGGGTGTCCCCTGCCAGCACAGGGGCATATTGTGGTCTGTGCTCAGGCAGTGACATGTCCTCAGGGCTTGTGAAAGCCCTGTGTTCCCACAGGGCCATCCTGGAGTCAGCTAGATGTGAAATGACAGCAATAAAGAAACTTTGATCTCTTGCTCACCTCTTCTGAGGTGAGAAAGTGTCAGGTTTGTACGGACTTAGTGCTGCCCAGAGTAGGGTGTGGAAAACCTGGACTTGAAGGAGAAAGAGGAGTTAGAGATATAGTCCTTCCTGCTCTTTCCCACTTACTCTGTGCTTGCACAGCACATGGGTGAGGTACCCACTGCTTTCCCTCCCACAGGATTGGGTGGACTGGGCCCTGCTGCTGTCAGCAATCACTGCTGCATGTGTGCTGCACACATGGCTTATTGGTGTGCTACTCATGGTCCTTCATTTCTTTCATATTTTCTTCTAAGCAGATATAAGTATCCCCAGTGAGAGAAAACGAATCCCATTCCCAGAACAGTTTTGTGCAAGCTAAGCGGGCTTCAGAGCTTTGTAAGTGTGGTTTTGTTTGGATTAAGGAGGAGTGGATTTAGGTGGCTATGGCAGGGGGTGGAAAGCTGGTGGGTGTCTCGTCCCCAGAAAAGAGCAGCTGTGAGGCACAGCATTGCTGACATGTGCTGGACAAGGGCTGGTACAGCCCTTCTACTCAGGGAGGTAATGGCAGTCTCCAGCAGGTAAATTCCTCACTAATCTAATTCCTGTCTTTGCAATAACTGGAGATCTGCTGCTTTGTCAGAGCAAGAAATTTAGGTAATTGTTCCCAGCATATAGACCAAGAAAAAGAAGGAAGAGCAGAGGTAGAGAATAAAGACAGAATCAGCAGCTGATTTTATGTTGTTTCTGACTTTTCTGTTTTAAGTGGGAAGCAGTTTTCCATCTGGAAATGGAAATGTTGCAAGTTGGAAAGGATTGTCCTGAGTATTAAAACAGCAGACTACAAATCAAGGAGGTCGTTGCCCTTTTTGACTTTGGGTGCGTCATTTAACCTTGTATTTGCAGTAATAGAAATTGTAAGTTTCTGTGCTGCTGAGGTGCAAAGCATCCTTCATTATCTGAAAATGCAAGTGGAAGATCCCTATAGGTTATTCTTAAATACAAACTAAACAGCATTGCTGATCCACACTCAGAGCTAGCTTTGGTTAAGTGTTAAATCCACCACCAAAGAAATTATTCAGCTGCAAGTAGGGCACTATGAATTTTGTAAAGCAAAGACTACAACTCCTGGGCTTGTTGGAGGAGGACTTTTTGGCTTTTCTTTTTAGTCAGGAGGCAAAGGCAAAAATAATAAATCCCTCAGCTTTGTTTGTGTGTCACCGCAAGACGGACTAGTGATTTTCCATGCTACATTAGCTGAGTAGTGATGGCCAAAGTGCAGCCAGCCCTCTTCTGTCCTGAGTGCCACCAGTGTGTTACTGTGCTGGTGACATTGCACAGGGCCTTCGTGTAGCAGCCGCTGCTCACTGTGACAGCCAAGTGTGCAGTGACCTCCTTCTGTATGCTGCCTTGGATGCTCCACATTAAAAGACGGGGAAGAGGGCGGGAGTTTGGCTGAGCACAAAGCAAAAGAGAGGAGAGGGGAAATAATCAACAACAACAACAACAAAAAAACCAACAGCTTATGCTGTCGCTAAGCCAGGAACAGAACAGAGAATGGGAGCTGCAACCCGGGTGGCCAAGGAATGAGCTGGCGGCCACTGGGTCAGCTGCAAATCATGGCAATCTCAGGGCAGTTCAGCCAAGAGGAGCCTGTGTTTGCACTGGTTGTGTGGCTCCACATACCAGAAATGTGTCTGTCCTATTCTCTCTCGGGATAATGGCTAGGTGGAGCAGCTCAAATATGTGCATAATATTCTTGGTGTTCCTAGCCAGGAAAAACAAAACAATGGAGAAGCAGGCTTGGTTATATAACTCTTCTTTATTTGTTTTTATTAAGTGTGTATTGCTGACAGGTGTATGGGATACTCCAGGTAGGTGACAGTGTGAGGCTGGCAACCTGTGAGCAACGCACTGTGCTGAGCAGCTGGAGCCCCTTATGGTATGAGTGGAAGCTACTGAGGGTTCTTGGATAGGTGATGATGGAGACATCTCCGTAACTCCAGTTCTGGCTGATAGAGCGGGCAGGAAGAGGGAGTGGTGGGGAAAAAGGGGTAAAACACAGGAGTTAAGCTATGGTGTTGTCACACCTGCAGATGAGTTAATACTTAACTGTGTGGATTGCAACCCAGTTTCCACGAATTACGTTTCTGAGCAGTACAATAGATACCCCCTCCTTCTTCAATTGCCGTCTGAAACATGATATATTTTCCATGAACTCCCACGTAAACGGTTTTTTTTGGTGACAGATTGCATGTTAAAGCACTGAAAGATGAAAGAGCCAAATATTTGCTTTAGAAAAACACAGTGAAAGATTCTCTCATCCTCCTCACTGAAACTGCATCAGCCAGAATGCCATTAACAAAAATGACTCTGTAGTTAAACTTATTGGCACCCCCTGGGCATCATTAAGACGCCTTTTTTTCGAGGAGGCACGAAGGGGAAGCTAATGTAGGGCACTGGTGGCTTGTGTTTGAATTGCACTTAATGTCAAGGGCTGTGTATCCTCAGCAGAACACAGGCCAAGTGGACAGGCAGCCAGCTCCTTCCTGAGCCCCACACTTGGAGTACTGAGTGGCTCTAGTAAGTTAGAAATGCCTTAAGTAAATAAAAAGCATCTCAGAATTACTCCATGTCAAATGTCTACATAATCTTGGATGAGAGGCCCCCACCCTTGCTCTGTGCTTCAGGTTAACTGTCTAAGCAATAGAAAAATCTGATGCTCCTAAGATATCAGGCTGTTGCCAAATATAATAACTACTGGCCAAACACAATGACTATTTTTGTTCACAGCACATGTAGAAGTTTGAAACCTATATATAATCTATGTATTTCACATATACGTGTGTTTAATATATTATATACATGCATGTATGTGTATAAAATTCAAAACTGTTTACAACGTGCAGCACTTTACCTTTCTTAAAGCGAAGGATATGTAGCAGTGTGCCTTTTCCTCTAGCACGTATGTACATGTACATAGACAAATATGTAACTTATATGTGATAGGAAAAAGGAAACAATAACTGCAGGGTTTTTTTCGCATCTGCTCAGTAAGCATGCTTGCTGATAGTAATGTTTACTACTTCCCTCACAGGTAATCACTTGTTCAGCACATCTGATGAACGTGTTAGTGGCTGTGCACGTGACCACAGCAGTTATTCAAAATAGTATTAATCTGTTTTTGAGGCTTGTGCATTGTTATTATTATTGTTAGGAAAATTTTGTTTCTGGAAGAGGTAAAATCATTCCTCAAACCAAAGTATTTGCTCTAAATGAAATTTAACTACCTCATCAGGTCATAAGGTTGTCTACGTGCTTTCTTATCATAAATTAAAGAAACATATATTAATCATTGCTGTCTATAATTAGAAGCTGCTTTGTTTTACTTGGCAACAGAAAGGTGGATTCTGGATCTATATTCCAGCATGATTTTTTGCCTCAGTTCTGACTCTGCTGTTCACTGTTTACAGCACTCTGTTTCTTCCTATAGTATATATTCACTGGAATTAATGGGCTGTGAATAAAGGGACATTAGCATGACATTTTGTTGCTTGGCAAGACTTGAGCTAGTCTGTCACCTGTTAGATCAGTGATTCACTTGACTCAGAGCACTGTCTAGTGTAAGAAGATTCATGTCACTGTAGGTTGAGCATCTCAGCTTAGTAAAAGGTCTGCATGCACCCAGTTCACTACATCTTGCAACCCATGCTCCTTGGGAATCAGTGGAACTGTACACATGCAGCAGTCCTGTCACAATAACACTGTCACCAGAACAAACTCAGCTTCAGTGAATATTTGTGCACTGTTAGTGATCTCCCTGCACTAGCAGGTCTTGCACTTAAGTCTATGTTAGGTTTGTGAATGAAACGTGGATCTGAGTCTGGTACTGGTAGAAAGTTTTGCTGATGGGAAAAGCTTTTCCTTTCCTGACACTCATATAATGCTTTTGTAACAGAGCATCTTAAATAACTCTGTACAAGGAGAAATTGCAAGCATTAAAGCTGAATGATGGAGGAAGGTAGTGATGGAGTTGGGGCATGGAAACACAGCTCATTTTGGTCTCATCTCTCTGTTCTGTAGAGCTACTGGACTGTGTTCTGCTATACATAACTCTTCATTTACATAATTTTAACTGAGTTCTTTTAAATGCATTAGTGTTCAATTAGCCAACCACTGGCTTGAGTCTCATTAGCTATAGTAGATCTAATCTACATGTTTGAAGGGTTATGGGACACAAGTCCTCTCAGGCTGGTAGAAATTATATATTGGATCAGTTGTCTTCTTGCTTAATGGTAGCCTTCCTATGAGTAGTAGGACTATCTGCCTGATTGAATTCAGCACCATGGGTATCTAATCATTACAGAGATTCTTTGTTCCTGTGCAGATCATGTGAGTAGGAAGGAGGATTTTCTCATTACTTCTGTCTGCAATCTCATTATCTGGGGAAAGAGCCTTGCGTACTGATCTTATTGTTTACATCTGTTTAGGTGACAAAACTTTTTAAAGTTTTTTTTGTTCGTTTGTTTGTTTTCCCTTTCTCTTGGGCAAATCTGTTTATGTACCTGAGCCTGAAAAGGTGCCCTTGTGCAGGGAGATCAAGTCCTGCTAAAATCCCATGAGCTCGTCCTCAACCCAGGAGGCAGCACAGCATTGGCAACAACCTTTTCTCCCTGTGTCAGAAGTCATGGCCACAAGTCAAAAGGAAGGAGTAAGGAGTCAGCCTTAGGGACCCATGATTCCATGTCCTGGAGCATGTCTGTGTACTGAGAGGATCCTGAGGCTGTGAGGGCAGCAGGCACATCCAGGTTAGCATGCAGGGAGCTATTGCATATGGCAGAACAACACCATGTGAACATCAGTGCAGAACCACAGGTGGCTGGGATGTCTAGATGCTAAAATCTCTGACCTTGTGGATCCTCCTGACTTTGTTGCCTAACTCAGTGTAAACATGTCTTGAGAGCACAACAGTTTCTGCCTCGGTGTTTTTTTAGGCTTGGATCCTCAAGGTCTTCTCCTCTTGGCAAATCCTGAAGATCCAGTGATTCTTTAACACATACTTACACTCTTAAATGCAAGCTGGGCAATCTGAAATACTTTTTTTTCAGGCTTCCTGTGTTTCTACTGCAACTTTGTCAGTTCTCCTGTACACATCCATGCGGATGGAATCGGGATGGAATCAGGATGTCTGTCCATCTCCCCTGGGATGCTGGGCCTGCCGTGGTGCTGGTTTGGAAGACAACTACTCTTACGTGTAGCGCCCAGCCAGCATAGAGAGAAAAAACTGAGGGAGCTGATAGCGCAAGTACCTCCCAGGTGGATTAGGGAGGAAAAAACCTGCTGTTGGCAGAGCCTGGAGTGAAGGGTTGCTCTTTGTGAGTGCTACACTGATGCTCTCAGTATGAATGCAGGGTTAGGCTGTGGTTGTCCTCTTCCTGTGGACCTGGGCAGAATTTCTGCATTGGGTTAGTTCCTTGCATCAGGAAAGCCCTCATCTGTCCAAATGCAGCCACGGGAGGGTGGTGAGTTGTTCACGTGGCTCGCTCCTCTTCATCTAGCAGTGGAGGGAGGTGTGAAGAGGGCAAGGAGCCCTCTCTCTTTATTAAAGCAAGGCCTGGTCTTACAGGCTTCGGGAGCCGCTGCTGCAGTTCCACACGGAGCAGACACAATGGCACAGCGGGTGGGAGCTGGGTCTGGTTTGTGTTAGAGCAGCCACAGAACAGAAAAAACAAACCAGGAGACAGTGTGCCGCGGCCATAGCGTGGGGCCCCGGGGCCCACTCCTGCTGCCCTGCAGCCCCCAGCGGCTGGCCCAGCCTGGCCTCGCGCGGCGCCATGTGGGCACGCTGCCCCGCTCCGCAGCACAGCACGCGGTCTCCTGTGTCAGATGCAGAGGTGGCAAATTAGTTCAGAAAACGACCTTTTCGGGTCAGATCCCGTTCTTCCAGTATTTCTGAGCCACGAGGGTTTATTGTTCTTCTTGGACAAATAACAAGACCCCGAGGATTTTACAGCTGAAAACGAGAGCTGCAGTCTGCTGACTGTGTGTGTGACATAGCTGCTCTTGCTGCGAATTTGTCGGACGGTTTTGTGGGGAGCTCTTAAAGCGGCATGGCTAAATGGCTACAGTGCTAACCTAAAAGCTGTTGGCAGTTTCCAGCCAGAAAGGGCAGATAGCCCTGCAATTTGCAGCACTGCAGGGAGCACGAGCCAAGTGTGGCAGGGCCTCAACCCGCGAGCCATCTCTGGAGCCGCCCGCCTCATCCTGCTGCTGGTGCTGCAGAGCTAGTGGGTGCTAGCTGAGTGTGTGGCGATGGGGGCTGCTGCCTTTGTCATCCGTGTGTGGACATGAGCCCCAGGGGAGGGGTAGAAGTGATGACCTCCTAAATTAACCCGGTGTGAACTGACCAAGGTCAGGAGTAAGTGCTGCTATTCTCTGCTCTGTGGGGTGTATAATTCATTAATACTGTTGGAGCTGCTTTGTAAAGATGCAGACACTTAGAAGACCTAGAAGAATCCTTTTTCTTCTCTTTTTTTTTTCTTTTTTTTCTTTCAATATTAACACGTGGAGGCCATACCATGGAGGTGCCAACCATTTAGGTTTCCTCCCAGTAGGGAAGTGATTTAAAACAAAAATCACCCCATTAAACAATCTGCCCTGTACTTAGGTACGAAGCAGGAAGAGTTTTCCCTCAACATCTGCAGTTTGGAAGCGATGGAGTGGTGATCTTAAACCTGCACGTATGTTCTGCTGCTACTTTTATCTCTTACATCAGTTTTAAAAGTTTCAGCACGCTTTTAGGAAACAAAGCTTCTCTTCTCTTGTAAACTTTCCTGAGAGATGGGATACAGTACATGAGAAAATACCCTTGCAGTTTTTTTTGGACAGTGTTTTCCAAATTTTTCACCTGCTGGAGCAGGGGAGAGGCTGTGGGGCCGGTGCCCCTGTCGCAAGCTGCTGGAACTGCATGCTCGGTGTGCTCCCTGGGCCCGGACACCCTCCAGTGTCACCCTGGGCAGTTACAGTATGGACATCTGCCTGGGGTCTGGCACAGATGATGGCAGGGGGAGCAAGAGATTCACAATGGGTGCTGCTGTTTTCCAGCATAAAGGATGTGGGAAAGCTCAGAGGCTGAAGAGCATCTCCTGAAAATGTATTCATACATCCTTTTAGGAGACAAAATACATGTACAAGTGGCTGGTGCCTCCTGTGCTTGCCCTCGTAGTAAGCATCATCTCCACTCCTGTTAACTCTGCTCATTTCTCTTCTTGCAGCCCACCAGGTATGACAGCTCTAACCCCAAGCAGTTTTTACAATCACATCTGAAGAGGCACTGTCTAGTTTTATATCTGTTTTATCACCCCAATAGGTCTCTGCCAGACAACTTTAACGGGAAGATAGGATTGCTAATTATGGTGGCTGGGTTGGGGTGCTTCTCTGTGTGACTGCAGTTATACCTTTGCTGGCCAGCAAAGTCTATCTGCACAACAGTTACAGAAATTTTACTACGTGCTTAGTAAAGAGAGTTCTTGTTACTACTAGTAGTGATAAGAAGTTTCTTGCAGCCAGGATTCCCTCTGCTTTTTAGAAAAAATGTATCTACAGCATCCATTCCAGAGGAGGGTAGGTGGTTTTGAATGTGCCCCTGCAGTGTTCGTTATCCATCAGGTCTGTAAAGCTGATAGTGAGGGGTTGAGCGTAAACAGAAGTGAAAATAAGTTAGTTTCTATAGTGTGAACTGCACGGCTTAAACCGGACAGCAAAAGCAGTGGAGAAAAATCATTTTCCTGGTACGAAATGTGTTATTAATACAGGCCAAGTCTGCTGTAAGGAGTTTTGCCAGCACAGATATACTGGTCAAGGATACGATGATGTGTGGGTTTTATTTATTTATTTTTAACACCATTGTAGCCGTTCAGGCAAAATCCCCTGTGATTCCGTAGATGCAATTATGCCAGTAAAACTGTGCTTTTGATGATACGGTTGATTCTGCTCACTGGAGGGCGAAATGTTGTGAAGCCATGTTGGCAAAAGCTTGCTTTCTCCAGTTTAAATTGTGTGCGCTCCAAGGGCAGTTTGACAAGCTTGTCTTTCAGTGCCAGTGCCAGCGCCAGATACAGCAGTTCCCCCCCCCCTCCACACACACCCTGTGCACACTGTCTTTGGGATACAATTTTGTACTTTGGCTGACACAGCATCAGATTGAAGGTGGCTGAAGGGGATGTCCTCATTGCCTCCCTGCTGAATTTCCACTGACGATGGTGCTGGCTTGTCTGACTCCCGTCAGCTAACTCAGAAAGCTGTAGTGGCAGATAACTTGGCAAGAGAGGGTTTTTCTTTTCTGTTTTCTTCTGCGGATTTAGCTTCCCAAATTGGTTCAGCGTGGGATCAGATGAGCTACGATGCAAGGGCAGCCACAGAGTCCTGGGCTGCAGCCCGTGGTGGTTGGACCCACTCAGAGAAATGGGAAATGGTACCCTCAGCTGGGCTACCATGACTGGAACACCAAATGAGTTTTTCTTTTTTCTTTTTTTTAATATATATATAATATTAGTAAAAAAAAAATAATAATAATAACACATCTGAAAACCAACCAGTGTTCCTGGTCAGGGCTGGTGTCACCATCCGGTTCTCTGGGCCAAAATGTACGGCACGTGAATGAGCAACCACGATTGGCTGAGCCAGCAGGGCTGCCTGGAGAAATATGAGACAAATTATGGGTTTGGAGAACTTAGCCCACTGGCAGAGTGCTGCTGAAGCAGGTCTATACTGGGAATGTCTCACACCACAGTCTAGGAATGCTGGATTAGCCTTAATGTTGCTCACAGTGCAGATGGAGCTTGTGCAGTCAGAGCTGCATTTTTGTGGTTTCACACAGCCCATCTCAGGGTGAGACAGCACACAGAAGCATGTCTTTGCAGGTGCAGGGATTTCTACCAGATCAGTTGTAGAAGAGCCACTTGTGTGTCTTCTGTGCGGGTATTTGAGCCTTCTGCAGGGCCCCATAGCACGTGAGTCAATTACTCAAATAGAAGGACACAAGCCTGTGCACTGAAGACCATATTATAAGGTCAAGTCCTAAGACTGAAATCAACAGCTCCCTCTTAAATCCTCAGACTTAAAGAAAAAAAAAAAAAAAAAGGGATTGTTCTGTTACTCATGGCAGAGAAGCAGAAGGTGAAACCCAAAAGCTAATTAGAGAAACATCAAGGATTGCTGACATTCACAAGGAGCAAATCTTGGCTTGGGAGGCAGTACTGCTGCATGTAGCATGAGCTTTTCCCTTTCTGCTGTGATTTTGTGATTATTATTATTTTTTTTTTCCCTGGGGTTCTAATTGTTTTTACATTGTCTGTTAGTGAAGGCAGAAGAAAGTGAAGCTCTTCTCTCTTTTGATAGCCTCCAGTATTTGAATACCTGCTTCTGTGAAATGCAAAGAGGAATCCATTACTTCATGTCCTGCCCCATGTTGTCTTAAAAGAAACGGACAAAACACTGCCCTCAGGGGAAGTTAGTTGCGAAGCTTCCTATCCTGTGCTGGGGCCGGATTTCACCCAAGTTATTCTCACTTTCCATATTTGCAAACCAAAAAATGTGCCTCAACCAAAAGTAGAGCTACCAGACAAGTGCTGGGCTGCTGCATATACCACAAGGAGCATCTAGCTTAGGCTGTTTAAAATATTTCTTGTTGCTGCTTTTCACTCCCTTGATGTGCCGTAAGGCTGCCATACCACTGCGTGGAAAGTAGGCTACATCCCTGCTCCCAAGTCATTGTGGGGCACTGGGGCATAGCAGTTTAGCAGGTTAGATACCAGGCTGTGCTTGCAGTCTCATAGTATCTGGTGGAGTGGGCTGCTGAGTGTAGGACTGTCTTCAGCTGTGGCTCTTGGCTACACCTGAAGCCACGTATTATGTGAGTCCATTGTGCAAAGATTCTCACAAGGTGTCTCAGATTTTGCAAGAGGCCTTAGGGTAGCTCTCACAGTGAAGGCTGAAGAGAGGCTGGTTGTCCTGGCCTTAAAGGGCACTTAATGATTCTGTACACACATGTAAGTACACAGTTTATTGTGCAGATCTCTGAATTGTTAGGCATAATAGGACATGTTGGTATACTCTTTCTCGGGGAATAGAATTAATCCCTCAACACAATACGCCAGAATATCCCTTGAGCTGCATGGAAGCTATCATATTAAAACAGGTTTATTCGCTTTTAAAAAAAAATAATAAAAAACAAACACATAAAGATAGAACTTATTTAAAGAGTTCATTAAAACCAGTGTTTCTTTGTCCTTGTAAGACTTTGGGACTCACTAAAAAGATCTATTGAGTGTGGTTTATTTTTCAAGCATGTGTTGCATGTCCTGTTCTAAAACCTTTCTGAAAAATAGCTCCTTTGTTTATGTAGGAGCCACATTTCCTTCCATGCTAATGTATTTTCTTTAAAAATATCAGTGAAATTCTCTGCAGGTGAAAAGTTCCTTAAAACATGCATTAATTTTGGCATGTAATCCCACAACTGCATCAGTTCTAGCCTACTGACACTGTTTCAGGTCTATCAGGAAGGAGGAGTGTGAAGTGAAGGACTTGGCAAGAATATTGTAACATGCTGGGATGGCTGACTTTGTTCATTTTTCAACCATTGGGGCAAACTTGTGCATGAAGCTCTGGTTAAATCTGGAAGCGTTTCACAAAGGTGCTTTGACAGACATCTTAATACAGCAAGCACCGTGATGAAAGTCACTGGACTGGCTGAAAATGCAGCTTTTGTGATGGCATTCTTTTAATTGTTGTTGTAGTAGTTACAAATGAAACGAACTTCTGCTCTCAGGGTACTGATTTGTTCTGGCTGCTCCGTGCTGTGGTGTGTGGTATACCAAATGCACTGACTCTAGCTGTCCCTGTGATTCCTCCTTGTTTCAGTGAAAAAAGTGGGGTGACCTGTGGTGTATACCCTGTGAAAAGCTGTAGTGTGTGATTTAGGAAGTCAGTGAGTACTGATCCCTAACACTGGAGGGCAGTGGGCACTACTGCGTCATCTTCGTTTGTCACCTTGCATGCTTCTTACAAGGTCACCTCCAATCTATGCCTAATTCCTCTGCAAAAGAAACAGATGTCAGGATTAATTCATTTATATCTCTACATCACAGTGCAATGTATTTTCTTACTGCTGTAATTTGGGTCCTGTAATGTATTCGCTTGCTTTTTCCCTGTAGCTATTATTCAAGTATGAATATCATTAATCTCCATCCCCTCAGAACAATTGGACATTTGTGGGAGAGGGGAAATGGGAAGAAAGAGATATTAGTTTGTTCTGGGATAGCAACTGGGGTTTTGACTGTATTTAAATATTAAACATCAGTTAAGACTCAAAGCTTTATCTTATCTACAGAAATAACTGCATTCAGCCTATCCATGGTGAGGTCTTGTTGTACCTTTTATACCTTGTTATTTCCAAGATAGAGAACGAGGGTAAGGTTTAGTTTTTAAACAGTGGGTTCTTATTATTTGATCGGGATCAGGAACGTAATTACTCTAACCAACTGGCTCATGGGATGTTAGCTCCCGATGTAGGTTCAGGACCACGTCTCACTGCTGCCTGACCAAACGAAGCAAATCATCTGGACTTTTGCACTTTTCATTGTCTTTCTGTCAGTTGGGGATGGTAGCTTTCCCTGCTTGGCAGAAGAGCTGTAGAGATGAGTTCCTTTTTGACTAGGAGATCTTCAGATGTTGGGAGGTGGTGTGGGGAGGAAGGAACAACCTTTGGCAATGCCACCGACTTGAGGTGCAATTGTCACTTAGATCCTTTGCTGTTGGACAGCCTCTAGCTCTAGACTGCCTCCACACTTCATCTGCAGAGATGCATTGTCAGCAGTAATGTCAAGGGCTGATCCTTTTTATTGATACAGAGTTCATCCGCCTCAGCACAGAGGGACAGGACAAACGACACTTGTATTGTCTTTGCGTTCCGTAGAAAAAAGGTTTGTATTCCAGGTTCTGTTGTTTTCATACCACTTGACAGCCCCGTCTCACCACAGAGAACGCCTGTTTCTCTGGAAAGCCCCAAACACATTAATTTTAATTTGTTTAAAACATTTTTAATAATAATTTAATCTTCCTGGAAACAGATGTTGCACGGCTATATATCACCCCAGAGCAAAAGTTAGAGGCCAGGTTGTAAACACATCAAAAACGAAGCTGGAATAGCTTTAAGCTATGTTATAAAAGAGCCACTGAAGTTTGCCGTTATGTGTACAGATATGCAACAGTGATTGACTGCAAATTCAATCTGTAGACATATAATGCAGCAGCACGTGTGTGTATTTCTTCTCTGGAAAACTTGAGTTGCTGCCGTAAAAAAAAAAAAAAAAGAAAAAAAGAATTGATCCACACTAAACTTTATTTTACTTTTCAGGTTACTTTTCAAGATGCTGACTCAACAATTTATTTCAGCTTCTGTATATTTGTCCTCATTTTATTCTGAATAAAATATTTTAAAGTGCATGCTGAGGCATCCAGGTTTTCCTAGTTTCAAGTTGAATTCGTGATGAGAACAAGCGGTAGAATTTGGATTGAGCTCATGTTCGGCGCATTGTCTGGAGATCTTCAAAGCCGTGTTTAGTTTGGCTCAGGTCTAGATAGTAGTCTGCAATAATGCTTGTTTTCAGCCTGGAACTGTCATTTGGCTTTGACTCCAAACAGTGAGGTAACCCATTCAGAACTCGAGTCAGGTTGCCTGAAAAGCTGTTATTTAATTTTTTTTTATTTTTTATTTTAATTAACAAAGCATTTCCTAATTTCTTTTTTGTTCTGCTTGCTGTTTCACTTGGAGGTGTGGTTGTTCCATGTTTTTAAACTAGCAGTGCTTGTGCTCTTATAAGCAAAGATTGCAGATAGAGGAAAAGTTGGGAATACACACTGGTAATCAGCAAGAGGGGATTGTCTGGGGGTCTTGGGAGGTGGGGGTGAGCTCTTGCAGTCCTTCCTGATGTCTCCTGATGAAGCACAGTGCAAATTTGCCTGGTGGAGGGCTGGGCTGCTCCTGGGGGCTGCTCTGAGTGGATCAGCAGTGTGCATCCAAGCAGCTGCATCCAGTAGCATTCTGCAGCTTGTCCTGATAGCCTCTGTGCAAGAGATAGAGACCAGTGCAGGCTGTTACAACAGCACCTGGGACAGCTTTGAGTGCACGTACAAGGTTATTACTTCTGTGCGTTAATCGGTTGTAATGACTCAGGTCGGGCGATCCGTGCTGCGTCCTTATCAGCTGACCTGAAATGCTTCAGCTGGTCATTGCTTGTCATGCAGCGTCCCGTATCCTCTCCACCTTGTCACTCATTTCTGCTTAATTCTACTTCACAAGTAGCTTTTAAGGAGGTCGCTGCACGTGGCTCTAAATGGAGGCTTGCTTCCCATTTGCTAGCTGATAAAGAGTTTTCCAGCTCAGAAATTCGTGCCGCGTAATCGTCTTAACTTATAACCATAAATACGTACTCTTGAGACAATGTATTCTTTGCATATTGATTAGTGGACAAGCTCCCTGTATGTATTCCCTACTTCTGTGCACCGAGTGCAGTGACTAAAAAATATGTGATTGACATTTGCATGAATATCTCCGTTGTTTGCTGATAAGGAGATGTGTATGTACATATATAAAACACCAAACCTGAAATCTATATTCCAAACTTCCTTGGTGAATTACTGCATTCTTTGTACAATTCTTAGTGTTGTTTGTACTTTTTTTGTGTGCGTATTTTTAATAGCTTTGACGTTATTCCTTCAACTTTCAATCCTTTGTCTATTAGCTGTTACGTCTGTTTAATGAGGAAGTTCTCCAAGTACCAATCATCTAATAGCCCATCAACAGTAAAGCCAAGTTTATCCAATACTTGGCAGTCAGGTAGGCAACCACCACCATGTTACTTTGAATGAATGACTTGACTGCTATTCTACCAAAACAAAAGCCTAACTTTGCGTAGCGTCATCATCTGAACTGGTTGCAGAAGTATTTTCTATATGCTAATAGTCTTTAGATTTGGTTCAGTTTCTGTGCCAAGCTCTACTGAGGAGGATAGGCACTATGCATTGCCTGCCTCTAAAATCCATGTAGGAAAATAGATTGGAGGAAAAAATACTAACTGTGAAAAGTGAAACCATTTTACTCTTCCCCCCTCCTTCCCAACATCAGCTTTTTCAGCCAAGCATAATGCTTGTGAAGGATCAGACTTTAAACCCCTCATTTAGCCAGCATTTGTATTTCTGAAAACTGTTATTTAACTATTATGCGGAAAGCTGGCAGGATTATAATTTGAAATAGAAATGCACGTTGGTGCCTTGGCTTTATAATGACATGTTTATCTGCACCTCTAATGCTCTCATTGCCCAAGTCTGCACTTTTGGTTAATACGTTTGCCATGGAATAATTGCTTTGCATCAAAATTGCACTAAAACAGCAATGTGTTGCCTGTGTAATTTCTGTTCTGCATACACCCCCCTCTCCCCCCCAACAGCGTTTTACTCGAATCTGTTTGTGTTTAGCACGAAATGTGAAGTAATGGTGGTGTGCCCGGCGCATATTGCTGCCGCTTCCGTCCCGCTAGGTCCTCGCTGACACCAGTCTGTAGGTTAAGAACACTTCAATTGGCCTAATTTGCAACCTGATCAGAAACACTGACCTGGTTAGTCTTTAACAATGGATGTGCCTAATGATAACTTGTAGACACCCTCAGTGAAGGCAATGATGTGTATACAAGGAGTCATTTCCAGCTCTGCCACGCTAGGAGGTCTCTGGCAGCCTTATCTGGAGCACTGCGTTGTCCTGCGTGTTTCTGCAGCGTGATGCATTGTCACGTCTAATGATAACTATCCATCAGTTCACAGTGATTGAAATGAAGATAAATTGAATGGATACAAACAGGAGTTAAATGACTCATTGATATAATTAGACCGTCAGAATATCTTAAGTTTAACTCCACGTGTTTTGCAAGCATTAATTATATGGTCCTTTATGTGGGGGACTTCGGTTAATTTTGTGCTCCACAAAAGGAGAATAGAGCCATTTATTAATTGTGAGACGACTGTTGGCTTTATAGAAGCAGTTTTCTAGAAGAGAGGAGGTATGTTTACTGAATTTTCTTTAAGCTGTCAAAAGCCTGGAATTGATAACAACTTAAAAGAATCTAAACTGTTAATAGTTTACATTTATAATTCATCTAATGTGTTAGTTTATAACATGAGAACCATATACGGAGAGTAATAAAACATGATATTTATTGAAAATGGAAACGTGCTGAATAATGAAACAATGCTAATTGCAGTTTAAACATTTCTGATATGAGCTGTGTTTCTGAGAGGATGTTCCAAGCATGGGAGATGAGATATTCTTCATAATAAGGATGCAAAATCCATTCAAAATATTTGTAGAAATATAGATAGACTGTGTATCCATGCCTCTCATATTTTCCCTTTTTCTTTTTTTTTTTTCTTTCTCTCTCTGAAAATTCTGGCTTTTATTTTATGTCAGAATTGATCACAGGAGCCAGTTTAATTGGGAAATTCATTTAAAATAGTTTCTAATTGGCATCAGAGAGTTGAAAGTTCAGTACAAAGGTGAGATCTAAGCTTTCTAATTAGATTGAATGCAGTATGACTTAAAGAATAGTCTTGATAATTACAGAATTTAATGCAAAATTATATTTTAATGAAAAATAGGGGTTTTTACAAAGAGAAGTCCTGCAATTCAAATTTGTTCTTTCATCTCACTTTTTTAGGGAAGAAACGAATTGTTTTCAGTAGTCACATCATTTTATAAAAAAACTAAGAGCATTATTTAAGCTTTTCTAGATGAAGCTATCATGCTTGCAATTTGGTTGCAAAACCTAATTCCAGGCAGTCGGAATTTTCTTTCTGGAGTATAATTTTCTCTTGCATAGAATTATATTATGAACTCAAGTTTTGCCCCCTCCCCTTCCGTTCACCCCCCTTCCAAGTTGTTTGATGCGGCTGAAATTGAAGGCTGAAGTAGAAGGGGCCACTTAAGTAGTGAAGGGTTTTTCTTTGTAAATAATAGATCAAGAGCACCGTGGCTGTATCTAATGGAGCCGTATGCAGCCTCCATTTCAAGGACAGCGCGGGGTTTAAAAAAACATAACCAGAGTTCATGCCCATCGCTAACCTGTGGTCAGTGTCTCTGCTGCTGTTGGCCAGTCACGTTTGAATTCTACAGTATTTTTCTTTCTTCCTTTTTCGTTTTGTTTTGTTTTGTTTGTAAACCTCTGATGATATCAACACATGAGGAGCTGGAACAATCTCAAGGGTTTCTGGTTCAAAACGACAAAGGGAAAAAAAAATAGAACAAGAATTTAGTACGATATTTCTCTTCAAGCATGTGAGTTTACCTGGACACCGATCCATTTCCCTGCAAACAGCAAAGTGAAGGTGTGCTTCTGCAGGAGCTAAACTACCCCCATCCAAATTTCTTCTCCTTTTATTTAAATCTGATAAATGTATTTCAAAGTCTGTGTGCATTTGCTTGTTCAAGTTAAACTTCGAACTTATTTAAAGGGGAAAAGAGGAAATGCTGTACAGTATTTCAGGTTCTAGGAGAAATAATTCAGCATTCCTTATTATCATTATTTTAATGTCTTTTACATTTAACAGATGCTAACCATTTTTTTTTTTTCATTTTATCAAATTTACTTAACATTATTCTTCCAAGTGGATGCAGGTTCATTGTCAAAATAAGACTGTCTTCTTGACAAAAATGAGACAATTTCTTATCAGAAACATACATTTCATTAAAAAAAAAAGGCAAAATCCTTCTCCTTCATCACAGCCCAGACTTGTCTGAGGCCCTTCTTGGGCAAAAGTCCCATTTGCAACTGATTACCAGGATTGGGCCCTAACCAGAAAGTCCTATTCCTAGCCATCTCCAACACAAAACAAAATGAAAGCTGTTGTAAGACAATTCATCGTGTTTTGCTCTCCCTTCTGCACTCAGAGCAGTCTGTAGAAAAGGAGCTGTTCCTAGAAGGGCACTGCTATGTTTGCGTGTAAAATAATTCATCCTGTGCCACTCGCTTCTTTGCTGCATGAAATACGGCAAAATCAAAAGCAGCAGTTTCTCCGGTAATTTTTTTTTCAGGCTCTGCATTCAAAATCAAACACATCCCCTATATATATTTTTTTTAACATAGTTATCTTCTGAACATTTAAAGGTTGCCCGAATACTTAGATTTTCTTATTAATGTTAAACGATTCATTATGTTTCAATCTGTTTCTCTCGTATCGTGAACAATTGCAAATTCTTTCTAACTGATAATTTGTGTACTTAAACCACACATCTCCTAAGCACGGGTTACAGTACCTGCGCTAAATTTCAGGAGTTAAAAGGAAGCTTCAATTTGCCTTCGTTCTGACCACTGCTATTGGTGTGAAGGCTGTTGCAAACAGCAAAATATCCAAATGGAATTCTTGTGGGGGAAAAAAAAAACAAACGGATTTACCGTCAGTGATGAGTATCTTTTTTTTTTTTATTTCCATTTTTTCTTTTGCAAAATAATTTTACAATTTTTTCAAATATCAGCCGCATGTGTTTCACTTGCAGCATCCCCCTAAGTGTGCCTGAGCTGCCACGCTCTTTCTGCTCTGGAATTATTTCTGTGCACGGGCAGGAAAACGTTGTGGTTGAGACAGAGGTACCTCACCAAGCCTCTCAGGAGCTGTGCAGCTGCCTTTTCTTTGCTCCATCTTCTCTAGTTTGTTTCCATGTAGCAACAAAAATTAGAGAAACCCGTGCAATGTAACCTTCTTCCTTCCCCCTTTCACCTTCCAGCTGCTTCCCAGAGAGATCAGATGCGGAAAAGCCAAAATAACAGAATATGATTAGCCAATTAAATTAGACGATTCCTATGATTTGTTTCCTTGCCAGTTCTCAGCCTCCTATTTTGTACTTTCTCAGCCAGAGCTGAGGGAAAAAAAAAGGCGGACTGACAGCTAATAGATACCCTGCCATCAATTGCTGAGACATTTTGTCTTTTGTGACATTGAGGAAAAGACAAGGAAGGGAACGGAAGCAACTAAAAAAATGTCAAAAGATCAAAAAATCAATGGGCTGAAGGAATGTGATCTGTTTATCAGGGTGTAGCTGCTCTTTCTGTTTGCATTAAGTCCAAGTGAGTGTCTTTGGTTGCCACTAAACTTGCTTTTATTCACTCCCTAGGAGATGTAATACAAGCATGAAACGACGGCTCACAAAGCGGGCAGATAAATAAATAAAGAAATAGATAAATAAAGGAGAGGGCTTCTTTAAAGACACCAAAACCAGGTTTATTGTGTAGCGTTTTTTGACTCGTATTAAATACGCTTCTCTTTCTCCGTAGACTTGTTGCTGAGCGCAGTAAATGGACCGTGTTGCGCTGACACGGGTGTCTTGTTCCTGCGTTACCGGGAGGTTATTTTTATGTATTTATTTTTGAAAATGTCAACAAAACGAAAAGAGGGTGAGAGTTCAGCGAACGGAAGTCGTGGCAGCTGATTGAACGTGTGTGCCTTGCGCCTGACAGCTCGCAGGAAGCCTTGGCTTGGACGTTCCCTTTGCCTTCACGGGCAGGGAGCTGGGTTTGTTTTCTTGGGCACATGAAAAGAGTTGGGCAATGCAAATGGGAGGCAGGTCCCCTGCACACAGCAATGCAGTGCTTGCTGGGGTTTGAAAGTATCACAGAGCTCGTAAATTCTTCACAAGCAGCAGTGTTTGTGTGTGTGTGTGTAAGTGCTATGCCAGCCTATGAGAACTGATGGAGCAGACAAGGCAATGCTACAATCTGCTGGACAAATTTTCTCAACCCTTGTAGTTGTTATATGATAGGAAGTACGGCAAGGGCTGCATATTTTATAAACTTTCTATTAAAGTTGTGGCATGTTATCATAAAACTGAATTGCGATACTTTGTATTACACTCTGGGATTGAGAGATAGACATAGGATTAAAAAAACAATTTCTAGGCATTTCTAGATGATAAATTTAATTTTCTTTGCTATTTGGAGGTCTTCTTTGAAAATGCAATTGTAATGAACGCATTCAGAACTGGAGAATAGATTTACCCTTGGCTTCAAATAGTTGACGTTATCAGGCTCTGTCATTCGTTCCTTCCTATTTTCGGGCTGCTAATTGATGTTTTTGATGTCAGCAAGAAAATTGAAGAAAATGTCATGTGTGAACCAGTGCGGAAGTTAATAAGATTGACTTCGTTGACAGAATTTACAATGAGCGCAGAGACCGCATAATGGGACCGCTGCGAATTCGTGTGCTCTCTTTGGAGTCAAAATTGACACCTCACGCTAGGCCAGCGGTCGATAGGAAAGATGCAACATTTGGGAAGGTTCCTAATCTCGGGTTTTTTCCTCTTCCTTTCTTTTTCTTTCTTTTTTTTTTTTTTCCTTCTTCCTCTTACCTTTTGGTGTATGGAGAGTATTTGGTTGCAAAAGCAGCTGTTTATCCAGAGGGCTACTGCTTTGGACCAAGCCCGAGTCTTAGTTCAATCTCTCAGTGCTCTACAACAATGCTCATTTTTTATGCTGTTTTGAGTCTGAAAGCAAAAGAGTCTTGAAAAGGTTAGATTAAGATGTGTCTTAAGGAAATCTATACTAATATTGGTCAGGGTCATTGCATATGCTTGGGCTATGTGCAATAAAGCTGAAACGTAAATCCCCTTGATATAAAGGAAGGAAGCTGTGGGACACCTACCTGAGCTTTAAACATAACAGAAGCCAACAACTAAGCATTACTCTTACTCTGGGCTCCAGTATGTGCACATGTATGTGAGCCCATATGTGGGCATGTGCAATCTCCAAAACTTTTGACTTTCACCATCATGGATTTTCCCCCCCCTTTTTTTTTTTTTGGGGGGGGGGGTGAAATGGGAATTCAAACTTGTTCAAAGTAGCGAGAGGCTTCACTGTAATAGTTTAATTTTCCAGTAATGTGACAAAGTTTATTGGATTTGTGTGTATAATTATGGAATGGATTAGCCGAGTTTGGTTCAGTGCATCTGATTATTTTCTGGCCTTTAGGGAAATGCACTAAAACCCTAATATGTCCACTACCCCCAAGCGGTCTCTTTTTGAAGGCGCCGCACAAAATGTGGTCTCTACTAGCGTTCAGCCTCCAAGGATCTTCAGTGAGAGACATTATTCTTGGAATATCCAATTAATTCCACGGGCAGTGATCAGTTAGCGCTTCTTCTTCCTTTCTCGCCATTTGAAATGCTAACACAATGAATATTTTCTCATTGGTCTGCGTCCCTTGGCTAAGCTGTTGCCGCGGGCTGAGAATTTCATCGACTGATGAGACCAGAGGCTGCGCCGATAAAAGGTTACAGTACGTGATTTGCATGCCAAGTGGGGTTTGGTTTCATGAACTTTAAAGTTCTTTAACTTTTATTTGACTTTTTTCTTTTGTACATAGATGAGGGTTGTTGGATTATTTTTCCCCTCCAAATTTTCTGTTTTGTTTCAAAAAAATCACTGAAATTAGCAGTTACTGCACGTCCCAGTTTTGTTTTGGACCCTTCTAAGCAAACAGGTATGAGATGGGAGGTCTTTTGTACAAACAAAACAAAATAAATGACTGTTCCAACCAATGAAAAGTTGAGGTTAAAAAAAGGTTGAAAAATTCCAGGAGGTTTCCAAAGACTTTCTATCCAAGCCCAACGTTTCCGTTTTTCCTAATGGCACAATGCTGAAGTATCTTTTTAAGTAGGCTTAAATTACTTTGGCAATGGGAGTATGTTCCGTGAGTGGTATATTTGGCTTTGTGTGTACTAAAAGAGGGAAATCTCCATCTCTTTTGAGCAATGAGAATCTGAGCCATGGGTTAAAACGACACTAGCACATTCCCGGAGAATGATTAAGACAGGCTGTTTGGTGCTGGGCTCCAATGGTAAGTTTGTGGAAGTTCTTGAAGTATTAGTTATGTTTCGTCAAGCACAAGAAAATATTCCAACGGCAAAACAAAGAAGCTGTGAGCTTTGTTTGCAAGATGGAATTTTGCACAGTTGTCTGTAATATCCAGTATAAAATATTGGCCACGTGAGCTAAGATTGTGTTCCGGGATAGAACGATTCCGCGATCTTAGGATAAGCAAACTTATCCTTGAAGTTAGAGATAAACTAGATTGAAACAAAGCAAATAACGCTATGTCAAATGCGGGTTTTTCCGATCTGGTGAGGGTGAAGAGAGGTGGTGCTGAAATAAAGCCACGGACAGGAGGTCTACGCTCTGCGCTGCTCTCGCCTTGCAGAATGCCTTAGATGTGCGTTGTAAGCCGTTGAAAAACTTTGTTGGTTTAGAGATGTGACGGATGTATTTTCTGATCTGAGAAGTATTTGGGGGATTGAGATAATTTTTTCATCCGCTTTTCCCTCTCCCTCCTCCCAAAAAGAGCATCAGCCTTCTCTGTGGCTCTTATCTTAGAGGCTGGATAATACGGTTGGAGATTTGACATATTCCTCCTGCATAAAAATCAGGAGACCCTTACCAAAATTGTCAGCAAAAGGGACTGGCAGAACTAGGTACGGAGCGGATTTTTTTTTCCTCCCCTTCCTCTCCCTAGCTGTCTATGAGGAGTAAAGCAGGTGGCTCCCCGTGGCTGACTTTTCATGACAACATGCCATTAGAAATTGCGGTCCTGTTGATCAATCCACTCGACATGACAGCTTTGCCGCAAGGCCTGGCTCTTTGAGCACCAGCGCTCTGGCTTTTCCCTCCTTTTTTCCTGCACTAATTGGTGAAAGTTTTTACTGTGCTTGTGGCATAGGAAATTCTTTTGAACATTGTCACAATCAAGTGTTGACTTCTTTAGAATTGCAAGTAGGTTAAGTGAGTATCAACATAAAAAAAAAATCCACAAAAGATATTATTGTCTAAATTTTATTAAAGTAAAATTGAGAGAGCACTCTGATCGATTTATCAAAATTATTTGGGTGTGGAGTATTTAGTTAAAAACGAATTCATTTTCATCTTTGCACGCATAGCAAAAGATGCCACCATGTTTGTGTCTCAGAAAGCAGAAAGGGAGAGACAAATGTACAGTTGTTATTTTCTTTTCTGCCTGGTCAGAAACACAGAACCGATCGGAGTCTTTGAACTTAAATATACAAAAATGGGTGCATCTTCCAACGTGAAATTTTAATAAATGACGTGGATTTTTCAGGTGACACAAGACGCTCAAAATCATTACGTACTGGATAAGGTATCCTAGCAAATTCTATATCTTAAACAGAAAAGAAAAAAAGAGAAGGAGAAAAAAAAAAAACAAATGCGCTATTCGTGAGGAGGAGGAGGAGGATAGCTTGTGTTTGCACACAACGTGGGTAAGCTGGTGGAGCGTTTGTGTGGCTCTGGAGCCAGAAATGCAGTCAGGAAACTTTAGTAACAGGTTTTGTGAGAAATTCCCTCCCCTGGAAGAGGAATTTTTGATGTTTGCAGACAAAAGTTTATTAAAACGCTGAGTACTCGAGAACAAATTCAGGTGAAAAATATTAATTAAAAAAATGCTTAGAGGGTATTATTATTAAAATGAGCAAAACAAGCAAGTTCTTACTCAAGGAAAATATCATTGTCTGGTATGTTTGCTTGAAATATATATTTTAAGTATTGTAGGTAGGAATTTTTGTTCTTAGTTTTGCAGCTTTATGTGTGTTCATCCCTGAGGATGATACCTGTTTCCTTTTGCCGTTCAGAAATCCAGGAGAAGCTTTTTGTTGGTGCCGTTTCAGAGACGCGGGTGTTTGTGAAATGATCAGTGCAAGCGCATTGTGTGAGTGTGTGTAGAACGAACACGGGAAGGAAATCGGGAGCGAGCGAGCGACAAAGAGCAAGGAAAAGAGCCCCGGAAAGCATGGAGGTGGCTTTTCTTTAATAATGCATGCATAGCAATAGGGGACTTTGGATAGAATTCTCTCAGCTCTCTTAAACCCAATCTAAGGTTAATTTATAATAAATAATTATAGTTTTAGGAGCAAAATGAGGCACTGTGAAGCTGAAGACAGTAATACAGTGCTAAAAGCTGAACGTGCACATAGTTTCTATTGCAAGCGTAATAGCTACAATTATATTTTTTTTGTAGATCAGACATCGACGCGGAAAGAAGCATAAATTCCTATAATTAATTTTGCCATTGTAAAAATCATTTGCTAAAATTTGCATTATTAACATTATCAAGTCACTGGTTGGTGAGACATCAGACATGACGAGTGAGAAGGGCAGCTTAGGGAGAATTGGGCTTTAAACCCTCAGCAGATCGGAGTTAGGATCAAAGGCGCTTGTTTTATGTGGCTGTGTGACACTTTGAAGTCTTGACTGCACCTACAGCACTCATTTCATCAGGTTCACTGGTGTCTTAATAGCAGATCAATAAGTTTCAAAGTCGGAGAGTTAATTTGATACTAGTGCTGATGTGGTCGTGCTGGGGAAGCAGAGAGAGAGAGGCAGAGAAAGCAAGCCTATTAACCATCCTGGTAGCGAGAGGTACGCTCCGGTGCGATGGGAACCTACAAAAATCCAAATTGTAAATATTGACCTGCAATTTGAAAGCGCCACGTACTAAAGGCAGCGAGCTGTTTACATTATTGAAAGTGATTGTATGCAGGAGAGGTTGCTGCGCTGGCACCGCTCTCCAGCCAAGCAGCGCCAAGTTGTGAGAAAGTTCCCTAGCAAGGAGTATATATTCGTACCCGAAGCCCCCAAAGCACAGCGTCCTTTGGTGAGATCTCCTGCACTGAGCTGCCTACCTCCGCCCCCACCCCAAGGAAAAAATTAAGACACATATACAGGAGGGAGGGAGGGAAAGGCAGAGAGAGAGTGAACACAGTGGGCACCACTTTCTAGGAGCTGCTCATTTATTTTCTCATCCTTCGCCAGCTTGTTTGCTTTCCCGCTGCAACGCAAACAGCTCACACAAAAACGGGATATATTTTTAGATGAAGTGGGGTCAGTGACACGGTGTTTTCCTACTGGGTATATTTAAATATAAATCTATATATTAACTACTATCTTCCAACGCGACTTTCTACCCGTCCTGTGATGATGTAACTCACCAGACCCTCCCCATCTCTCTGTATGAGCGTTGCTTGTATTTCCAAGGAAAAATGTCCTCTCTTTTCAATGAATTTTGCCACGTTAAAAAACACTTCTCCTTCCATCTCTGTGCTGCCGCTTCCCCAGTAGTGCTCCGTGGGCCCGGGGACCGTTTGTTCGGTGCGTTTGGGTACCGAACTGCTCCTCTGGGCAGAAAAAAAAGAGAAAACAAAAAAAAACTTGTGTGGGATGTACACACAGCGGAGGGAAATCGGTGTTTAAAGAATGGCCAAACTCTGTGCTAAAGCAATGCAGGACTTTCTTTTCTTCTTTTTTTTTCTAAGCATTTTTCCCTCTCTTAGGCTGGTGCAATAGTGGGGGAATAGGGGGGAATATGGCTGATGCAAACCATGCAAATCGTCTGTGCAGACACACAGCCGTGAACCCCCCGAAAAGAGAAACCCTTTTTATTTTCATAAGATCTTTGCCATCTGTATGTACAGCAGAGGTTCCCTGGCACCAGAGGTCAAATTCACACCCTCTTCGAACAAAACTCTAATTTAGGTTGTTCATCTAAGGGTTGATAATGGTATTAGGGGGCCAGTGGGGTGGTCAGTGGGAGCTGTAGATTAGCGCAATAGCCCTGGCGGCTTTACCTAGACCCCCGCGATTCATTGGGCAGATTAACTGTCACATCTGTCATTTTATCCCTTTTAGTTCTCCCCTTTTTACCACATTTAAAATAAGAAAGAACGGGGTATGTGTGGTGGAGGGGGGAGAGCGCGAACCAAAAAAAAAGTGTATTCCCAAGGACAAATTTTTTTGTGAAACAAGCCACTGCAGGTATGTCTAAATAATAACAATAAAAAGGCGACGAGATTACACGGCCAGGTATAGGGGTCATTTAGCTA